>JBBMEG010000024.1:13792204-13803009 GCA_037832605.1 Cyclanthera cordifolia
ATATATATGTTGAAGAACCTCCACCTTACCAATGTGAGACATTTGCCACAAGGTGAGTATTCCAACAATCTCCAACACATACCGCCTGACCTTACAACAATTAAATGTCAAGAAAATCTGTAGGAAATTAATTCCTAAGTAGGTGGCCAACATGGATTGAACTCATCACCTTAAGCACCCCAAAGCCCTTCTTGACCACTAAGTCACTCCATAGTGGTTGCTTCAAAAGAAATTGTAATGAAGCAGATAGTGAAAGAGCCACGTGCTTGTGAATAGATTGTCGGCATAAGTGTGCGCCCATGAACCAAGAGATCATGAGTTTGAATCCCCTAATTGTTGTTGAACTCAAAAAAAATGCATGCCAATAGATCAAGCTCTAGAACAAATAAAACATTTGCTGAGGCCAATACCAGTATAATCAGAATCAGAAATCCAGTCCCGCAAAGTTCGATTTGGCATAAACTCGTACACCAGCATCTGTAGAAAGACAGAACAAAATAAATCACTACAGACATCAATGAAAATCATAGCTACATCTTCCTGATGCATGCCTTACCTATAAAATTACTTTTCTGAAACCAAGTACTACTTTGAACCTTGTCTAACTTCAAAGTCGATGTTAAACATATGCAAACGAGAGTATGGTTGTTTTTTTATTTTGAAACTGGGAAATCAGAGTTTAGCTCCACTGTACCCTGGACAACCGCGTCTATCCTAAAGCTCAAACCCGGGAGACAATAAGGAATTATACAATTAAGCTCACTCGTGGAACTCGAACTTGTGACCACCAAGGAAGCATACCTTAAAAGCTCCAAGCCTCAATCAACGAGGCTGCTCCTTGTGGACGCAAACGAGAATACGATTTAATTACATGATCATCTAAAAGAGAACATCGTATGACCTAAACAAAATAAAACAAAACAAAGCAAGCAACATACTTGTTCCCCTTCTTCATCACAATATCCGATCAGCGAAACTAAATTCCGGTGATGTACTCGGGATAACAGTTCTATTTCCGTCAAAAATTCTTTTTGTCCTTGTAAGGATCCTTCTTCTGCACGCTTGATGGCTACAACTGAATTATCTAATAATATGCCTTTATAGACCTTGCCATAACCTCCTCGGCCAACTTGACTCGAGCAGTTGAAATTTCCAGTAGCAGATTGCATTTCCTTGAATGAAAATGCTTTTACACCATCAATTTTCAGACCAACCCTTGAAGCTGCAACAAAAGAAAACATCACTTTACATGATATTTATCACAGCTTAATGTGATCATCTGTTCTACCATACTTACAGAAGTTTTTTCTCGACAATTTGTGCCGGTAACTGGAACTCGAACTCGAACGCCTAGTGAACAAAAGTATGGCAACTGCTATGATAGAAAGAGTACAGGCAACAGATCCAACTATAATGGCAACCAAGATGCCTGAACCAATCCCCCTCTTCTCTGTCTTAAAAATGACTGCACAGATAAGCATGAAAGGCTAGATTTAAATATAGACTGCAAACAGAACAATCATAGACTAATAATTAAATCACAAAGCGAGATAAACAAACCGATGCATATGCAAAAAAAAACACATACCAGTCTGAGATCGGTCAGGGAATGTGAGGTTCAGAAGCTCGTATGGACCAAAGAAGTCCTCACGAGTAAAAGTCCATGACATAAATTTTTCTGAAATTCGAAATACCTCACTTCTATTCAACATGTGAGTACCACTATCATATAATGGGAAAATCTTGAGATACATCCTCAGACGAGATCCTTCCCACTCGTATGAATCGATCAAAAACTGATGCTCATCCAAATTGAGTTCCTCGGTCACATAGGCTTGAAATAAATATCTATATGGAGGAAAGTACGAAAAACTGGGACTCTTCAGCCGATATCCAATTCCAAGGGGTGATGCGCAAAAGCATGGGTCTGGAGTGTCGGGCACATATTCAAAAAAGCTATCTGTTGGACAGCCTCTAACTGGACATGTTTCATTGGAGTTGCTCAAGCTTCTAAGCAGCCCATCCTCCACAATTTTAGATGCACAGAGCAGGTTAGAGTTTTGACCTCTTAAAATTTGGCAGACTGGATTGTCGTCAAGCCTGCAGAACAAACCATGGTTGAATGAGGATTATAGAAAGCGGGTTTAAGAAAATAAGAAGCCGAAGAACGATTTCAAGATTTAACTTAGCAAATATGATTACCATCAAGGCAAAAAGGCAACAGTTCGAACATCCAACTTTCAGGCATGCATATAATACACACAAACATACACTTTGGACAAGAGACATTATAATAAGAAAATTACAGCCAAACACATTTACACTATATAATAGAGTGCCTGTCAAAAAAAACATATATATATATATATATATATATTTATATTTATTTATTTATATATATGAGTGTGTATACAAGATATCAGCTGAATAACTAAAGAAAAAGATAACTAATTCTCATCTGGACTGGGCAAATTAACAGTACTTCCTACAATAGCAGATACAAATTGAATAAAATGTATACCTTAGGGTGACATTAGCTGGAGGGTTTGTGCTTCCAGAAATGCCAGAAAACAAATTCTTTCGAAGATCACTGAATTAAAAAGAAAGAGAGGTGGTCATTCATAATTATGAACAAATTTACTCCAAAAATAGAAAGTCGTTAGATCCACCCATAAAATTAAAATTTTTAATGCTTTGAAAAAGAGAATGGAATTCCAAGAAAGTCTCAAATCCCTATCTTATTTTTAGTTCAAGGATTTACAGTGTAAGTCGAGCACTTGAATTGAAGGACATGTTCTCCCATAGAGTAGAAGGTACAGAACCATTCAAAAGGTTATTCTCAAGTGACCTGCATTGAACAGTCATTGATAAGATTATATCAAGTGAACACCAGAAAGAAAAAGCTGAACTATTAAACCACGGAGATGAAAAATGTAATCAAGACGCATCCATACATATAGCCATCTTGTCATGAAAGCATTCACAAAAGGTCGTATATAAAAGTCAGATACAGTCTTACAGTTTCTGGAGGACAGGAAGATCAGAAAAACTGCTGGGTATAGATCCATTCAGCCGGTTGTGCGACAAAATTCTACACATCAGTGTATTTGTTAAGCATGAGAAATCTCATCATATATCTCCAGATAAATCGTAGTTTTGCATGAAATTTAAACTCAATGTCTGGGTTCACAGCAATGATACTTTTCTAAAAACACGTTATTCGACATTAGGTTAGATTTCCAACAAACTGAAAGCCTAGAATGAGAACAAATGCAACTATTAATTGATAATTCAACACCAGAACATTGGCATACATTGTTGTCATATTCGAAGAGAGGGTATAAGGCGGTATAGGTCCGGTAAAATGATTCCAGCTAAGATCCCTGTAGAACAAGCGAAGTAACAAATAATGTAATTCATGGCTAAAATCATTAGCCAAAAAAAAAAAAAAAAAAAAAAACCAAATATCTATTGAAACAAAAGTAAACATCTATAGAGACCGTGTAACTTACAAGTAACTGAGGTTCGCAATCTTGCTAAAATTAAGAATAGTTCCCTCCAAGCTGCAGTTCCTGAGGCTTCTGCAAGAACCAAATGATGGTAGAGAAAAGCATTAGCACTCTTCAAGAAGATTTATGAAATTGCACATTGGCTGTTGCCCCTCTTTTTTGTTTCTTTTTTTGATATCCATGAGTGTCATAGTAGTTTCACGCATCTTGACTATTTTCACGGGACATACCACCTACAAAGCCTACAACATTTGACTATAAGGAAATCCGTAGAAATTTTTTTCCTAAATAGGTGAGCTTGAATTCATAACCTCTTAGATTCCCAAGACCCACTTTAACCACTATCTCAACCCATGATGGTTATTGGATGTTGCCTCTCTTTATTTAATAAAATAAGAGAAGAACTTGTAATGTATCCAAAACCATGAAAAATATGTTAACAATTTAAATTTAAAATCAAATATGTTCTTGGGAAATTGAATAATATAATATTCAAACCTTGATCGACCACCTTCATGTCTAATAACTTTTAGAGTGGATAAGGTAAGGACAAACAAAGACCACGATTAGTATTAAAAAAAAAGACCATGATTAGTATAAAAAAACCAGAACATGATCATTGTTGGAAAGCATGCATGAATTAACATATACTTTCTCATAAAGGCGAAGTTCACAATTTAGAGTTGTTGTATTACTAAATGTTTAAAAAGAATAGATTGGAAGTTGAAAATTAAAGAGGAATGTCAAACATTCAACACTTACAATTTCACTAATGTAGAAAAATTCTCATAAGATGCTGGAATTTCTCCTTTGAAGTTGTTGTTATCAAGTTGCCTGCCAAGGACAGCGTAAAAGAATATAACAACAAAAAAGGAACATAATAATATAATATAGATGATTATATGTGATCATTTTTCTCATTCGGGAAAAACACATGAAGCTAATAAAAGAATATAGATTGGAGAAAGGTAAAATATTGATGTAGTGTAGATACATTTGAATCATTTATCATTAGTTTAAGACACGTCTGATTATTTATCTGATAGGATCTATCAATGGTCCTTCACTCAGATGAGTCTCAAAGAATCTACTCGTTACATTGATTAGGGCAATAGTACAATATATAGCTATTAAGGCTAACAAACTAACCACCCTAATTATAACTTCCTAACAATGTAACTAACTAACTAAGTGGCCCTAAATTCTATCAATTACCCTTCCCTTTTAAATCACCTTGTCCTCAAGGTGGGTATACAAAAATTGAAACATAAACGACCCTAAAAACATAAAACTTCAGCACAAAAATTCCAGCCCAATGTTGGTTGATGCTGACATAAAATTCCAGCAAGCATTAGTGTTGTCAGCCCAAAAAAATGCAGCCCATAAGCCCATGTTGCTAGCCCAAAATAGCCCTAAATATCCCAGATTTTAAAACCAATTCTCTTTTTTTTTTTTTCCATCATATCGCAGAATCGGGTCAGATCCGGGTCAGCCGGTTTGGGTCAGATCTGGGTCGCGGGTCGGGCGAATGTTTTGGATCAGATTCGGTTCGTGGGTCGGGTTGCGATGGATCTAGGTTTCAATTCCCGAGTCGGGTTCGAACTTTTTGGACAGGATTTCAGCAGAATCAAGTCGTTTTTTTTTGTGTTCGATGCAGTTTCGCGATTCATGGGGGAAAAAAACAACAAATTGATCGATATCAGTCTGTCTTCTCTCCACGCGAATTGGAATCGACCGGCATCTCCATGTGTTTTGATTTTCTGTTTGCAATTTCTTCGGCTTCCGGTGATGGGTTCGCGATTTGCGATTTCCTTGTTTTGTTGATGAGACGCAATATTCAACTTCGCCATTTCCGTCCACTTCGTCTTCCTCACAGATTCGCGATTTGACTTCCGCCGCTTCATCTACCTCACGAATTTGCAATTTGGTTTCCACCACTTTATCTTCCTCACAGATTTGCGATTTGATTCCGATCGACTTCTTCCCACTCCGCCCGCTATGCTTCGAATTCCCGATCGCCTTCTTTCCCATGTCGCACGCAAGGTATTTGAAATTTTGATTATTGCAATTCTTGAAGACGCCGACTTTGCGATTTGAATTCTGACTTCCGGTCGTCTTCTTCGATTCACGGTGTATCATTTTCTTCTTCGATTTCCAACGACCATGACGCTTCTTTTCCCCCATCCATGGTGCTCGGCCTTGCTTTGACTTCGACCTCCATTGTGCCGAATGGCATCTCTGTCTCAACCTCAACCAAAACACCGGTATGTCTCTTTTCTTGAATTTCTTGCCTTTTCTTTTTCGAAAATTCTTTGATATCAACATTGCGGTCTCGTATCTTCTTCCTCTTCCTCTTCCTATTTCGAGCTTCTCTCTTTTGCACATTCCAAATTTCTTCTTAATTCCCTCAAATCCCGTGTGAATTCTCGCCAATATCTTGCATATCCACATTCATTGTGATCCAAGCTTTCCAAGATCTTGGCACGTCCCTCCAACGTGGCTACCCTCGACTCTATCTCGATAACCATCCTCGGATTGGAAGATGGCTCTGATACCAATTGATAGGATCTATCAATGGTCCTTAACTCAAATGAGTCTCAAAGAATCTACTTGTTACATTGATTAGGGCAATAGTACAATATATAGTCATTAAGGCTAACAAACTAACCACCCTAATTATAACTTTCTAACAATGTAACTAACTAACTAAGTGGCCCTAAATTCTATCATTATCCTTCTATACCAAGAACAATAATACAAAAATAGAAAAAGAAAAAAGCGTAGCATATTTCTAGTGTGGTCATACAACATAGTTGTAAAGAAAACACACAAACAGCCAAAGAAAAGTAAAATTTTAAATATGCTAAAACCAACTTGCATGTATAACGAAAGTGAACTTACAGAATGCTTAGTCTTTTCATGGTTGAAAATACTGGTGGCAGAGAGCCCGACAAGTTATTGTTATCCAAAAGCCTGTATAGAACAAAAAAAAATCATAGGAATTTCCCCCTCCCATCACTTCCATATACACACTTTTTTGGATAAGAAATGTTTGATTGATCATCTTAATACAAATTAAATAACATAAATACTCACAAGTGAATAAGATTCGATAATGTGGAAAGCTCAGATGGAATTTCACCACTTAGTGTGTTGTTATTGAAGTGGCTGCAAATTAAATGAAGAAATAAGAAAAAATTAAAACAAAAGAAAAACTATTCTCTGGGTCAATTTAAAATGAAAAAGAGACGAAGATCCACTCACAGGTGCTTCACCCTGGTCAAGTTAGCATATGATTTTGGAATAGGCCCTGAAATTTGATTCTCGTCTATTTGGAATCGGATGAGTTTTGTAAGATTACCAAGCTCGTGTGGAAGAGAACCGGATAATTTATTTCCATTTAAGAGTCTGAATAAAAAACATTCGAACTGTTAGAATTTGAAGAAACTAAGATTAAAAATAGTAGTCATAGTGGTATCTCGCTTTTATTGACACAAAATTCAATCCTAAAGCCAAGTGCACCAACTTTGAATCTTTTTGAATTGATTACTAATTAAGTTGTTTCCTGGATTATAAGATCCCCTCGTTGTTGATTATAGCTATGCTTCCCTTCTTTTCAATTGGAAAGATCTTTTGCAAATGGTCATTATACGCCATCTTTGCAAATGGTAGCTAAAAGAAAGAGGATTTTTGTCTCTCTCTCTCTCTCTCTCTCTCTCTCTCTCTCTCTCTCTCTCTCTCTCTCTCTCTCTCTCTCTCTCTCTCTCTCTCCCTCCCTCCCTCCCTCCCTCCCTCCCTCCCTCCCTCCCTCCCTAAAGGATAATTACAAGAATGACATGAAGGTTCTTTAGTTGCAAGAAAATTTAATAACAAGTAATTTAAAATAGTCAAATTATGAAATTTCTATTATGAACTATGAAGGAAAAAAAGGGGCATGCAAACAGGTGAAAGTAATGAACTAGAAGAAATCAGATAGATAACTTACAAGAGTCTCAGAGACAAAATACGGCCAATCTCCTTCGGAATTGAACCAGTTAGAGCATTCCACATGAAATCTCTTCCAGGAGAAACCAAGAGAAAAAATCATCACCAGAAAGAATGTTAAAGAAAGTATAAAGAGAATAATGGAATTTTCTTCAAGATGCCAATTTCATTGTCAATTACTCACAGCTTCTCAAGTTGAGACAATAGGCCGATCTCAGGGGCTAAGTTTCCAGATAGGTTCATATTCAATAGCTGGCTGCAGTAAATGAAAGGGAAAAATGAAATCTAACACATCGCAATAACTAAACCCCATATCATGAGTGTTTTCCATTATATTTTCAAAATGATCACAGTTTCATTTTAAAAATTAAATGTCCTCAAGTGCAGCCTCGTTTGATAAATGCCCTATAAATAGAATTCAATTTTGAATGGGGAGGAAACCACTTGGCATGGATTCGAACTCAGGACCTCTGCTCTGATATCTTGTTAAATTATGTAAATCAACAATCAACCTAAAAGTTTAATATGATAGGTTGAGGTAAACTTAATTATGTCAACTAACACTCCCCCTCACTTGTGGGTCTTAGAAATTTGATAAATGCCCTACAAGTGGAACTCAATTTTAAATGGGAAGGAAACGACTTGGCATGGACTCAAACCACGACCTCTGCTCTGATACCATGTTGAATTATGTAAATCACCAATCAACCTAAAAGCTTAAGCTGATAGGTTGGGGTACACTTAATTATGTCAACTAACATATTTAAAACTAGTGACTTGTGAATTTCTCCTAGATCAAACTGTTTAAACTTAAGACCGGAAAAACAAAGATAAAGCAATGAAGGGGGGTTCTCGAAAAAAACATACAGTTCTTTGACGCGTAAGCTCCCACCATTGGAACTGTTGCATACTACTCCAATCCAATTAGCAGTGCAAGGATCTCCCTCGTTCCAGTTTTTAAGACGGCCGAAAGGATCAATTAGACTCCCCCTTACTGCTAGCAATGCTTCAACTGCAGATAAATAAATCATAATAAGTTGAGATGAAGAGACTCAAAAGGCACTAAATGATATTCACAATTGCCCCTATTATATAGCCTCTTTAGATAATGGTTGCTCAGAACAATAGGTTACCATAGAATTGATGTTACCATAGAAGGGAAAAAGTGCAAATATAAAGGTTATCTACTTACCAGATCAAGTGGTACAGTTGCTTGAGTACCAATTTTCAATATCCCACGATACCATATCACATGCTTAAAAATTGTATATGATGCATGTTAAAAAATTATGTAAACCACCAATCAACCAACCTAAGAGTTAGGTTTGAGGTAAATTTAATTATATCAAATGATACTCTCCCCACTTGTGGACTTAGAAATTTTAATACTTGGGATAAGCTTCAACATCGGTGCCCAAATTTAAACTTATCCGCACAATGTTGCTTTCTCTGTAACAAAGATGCAGAATCTCAACATAATCAATTTAGTTGCCTCGACAGCCAATGTAGTAGGAGTCTAGGACAACAATTGTTGCTTAAAACTAGTCAAAGTGCGCGTAAGAAGGTCTGAATATATAAGCCATTTAAAATTCAAATTCAATTTACAGAAAAGAAAAATATGCAGACATAATTCAATTAACAATGGCCATTGGCAACTTGGGTAAATAGTATACAAACTATCAAAACATCTCTTAGTTCAAGAAAGAAAAGAAAGCAAATATAATACTAACCATTGCAAAACTGAAAACTAGCTTTAACCCAACCAAGAACGGGCTAGCAAATTCATAGCCAAGAAAAAATTACCATCTGATTGTTCTGTGATTGCAGCACCAGAAAGAAGCAAGAAGCAGCAACACGACAGCAGAAAAATGAACACTCGATCCCTCATCGGCATGATATCAATTAGCTCCGGATCAGCATCACAAGCAATCAAACAAACACCTACCCAGTTTCAAACCAAAATCCAGAATCACAAATACTCAATTACATTCAAGAAATTGCAATCAAACCCAATAACATTCTAGAAACTGCAACAAAAACTCATAATCACAAATACCAAATAACATTCTAGAAATTTTGCAACCAAAACCCTGAATCCCAAATAATAAATAACATTCCAGAAATTGCAACCAAAACACAATCTCAATAACAATCTAGAAACTGCAACAAAAACCCATAATCCCAATACCCAATAACATTTTAGAAATTAAAATCAAACCCCATAATCCCAAATACCCAATAACATTCTATAAACTGCAATCAAACCCCATAATCCCAAATACCCAGTGACATTCTATAAACTGCAATCAAACGCCATAATCCAAATACCCAAAAACATTCTATAAATTGCAGCAAAACCCCATAATCCCAAATACCAAATCGCAATCTAGAGATTAAAAAACCAAAAACCCCATCAAACAAAAACGCCAAACTCGTCGAAATGAAAGAGTAAAACCACAAAATCGGGCAAGACCTGAGAGAGAAAGAGGTTTAGGAAGCCCTATGAAGGGTTGATAAGAAGCTTAGAGCGAGTAAGAAGAATGAATTGGCAGTAGAAAAATGGAGGGTGAAGAAGAAGATGAGAGTGAGGTTGAAAATTGGGGTAGATGATGAAGAAGAAAGGGGAAAGGGACGAAAAGAAGAGAAGGGGCATCGAGGTTTGGTTGGCGCTTCCAATTTACTAATAATTTTTGGCTTTTTGCTTCACATCATCATCAGAACCCCGCCATTGACCAAAACAACTAATACAGTTTTCGTCTCTCTTCTTTCTGAAGCTGAATGGACGTTCTTGACTTTTCTCCTTTTCAAAGATGATGTAAACTCCACGAGCTTTTCCGAGAGTGGGCTTCTGAATCTAATTCAGTTGTGGAAAATTCATTTACAATATTAAACGAAGCATTTAATTACTTCAAATAACTACTTCAAAAAATCACAAATAAGTATTTAATAATCTTATAAAATACAAAATCCTCATACAAACAACTAATTACCTCGACATCTACAACAAAACAATCACACAAACAACAACCGTATACAAACTTCTTTCCAAAACCATTAAACAAACAATTATTTAATTCTAAACACTGCACTAAAACTATCAAACAAACGAGCTATTACATAAACAAAAATCTCTAAACACTCCTAATAACTTATCATACATAAACACTCCATAAAATCCCAAACGAACATCCATTAACAAATAAATAAATAACTTTCAAATTAACCATTTTAAATGGAGTAATTCTTCTAAAATATTTCATATTTTTGTGATTTTTTATACTTCAAAATTTCTCTTTTTTAGACCGTATTTTT
>JBBMEG010000024.1:13819652-13834020 GCA_037832605.1 Cyclanthera cordifolia
TTTATGAGCAAACTTGCAACTTGAAGATATAGGTTTGAATCCATTTCCTCCTAAGTTTTATTATTATTATTATTATTTACTATTTACGTGACTCTTACCTTTATTGATCACTAGGAGTCACCTTTATTGATCACTAGACTAACCTTGGATAGTCGTTATAGTCATTATACTGTAACACGTGTGTCTGTTAGACCACACATTCAATACCTACTTGGTATACTGCACATAAGTCCAAATCCAATGCAAACTTTGGAGTATTGGACATAATAAAAGATATAAACCAACATGAATCTAAAGATAAAGTTCCATTTCAATGTGGGAAGGTTGTTGCGGGTATGCAATGCTAATTGTTGGCTGATATAATTAAATTTGTGCCAACCATAAGTTTAACCTTTTGAATTAATTTGTAGTCAAATTGGTCTCAATGCATAATTTTAAACTTTTGAGTTGATTAATCCTGTTGACATAATTCAAAACTACCTAATTTGAAATTCACATTCCAATGCACATAAATAGTTTAAGCCTTCAGAGTAAAAAAAAAGGTAACCTGATAAGAAGGATCCACAAGAACATCCCAAATTGTAGCGTTGAACACATGATCTGACGTGGCACGTGCCATACCAATCAACTTCTTCTGTGCATTCTCCTCTGTCAAATAACTTCTCAAAATACAATAAGATTTGTTCGTGAATATATTTACAGACGTAGAAGGAAGTAGCGAAATGAATGAAAGATTAACAACAGAGTACCTGAAACAGGAGACTTGCGTGCTGAATGTAATGCAGCTACCATATAACTGTTTCTAAGGGCTGCAGCTAGCTTTGGTAGTGGTCTGCGTGGCCAACCTACCTGTCAAATAAAATATATCAGGGGTAAATTATTAATTTAGTCCCTACGGTTTGGATTTAGTTTTTATGCTATAAAAATATAGACTCTAGTCTTTATGATTCAGAGAAATATAGAATTTAGTTTCAATACAAAATTTAGTCTATATGGTTTGAAGAAATAAAATTTAGTCCCTATGGTTTGAAGAAATAAAATTTAGTCTATGTGGTTTGATAAAACCTAAGAAATAGTTCATGTTATTTGTAAATTGTAGGCAAATTAAATACAAAGACGTGAGATATGAATTATGTGTTTTTTGTCCAATCAGTTACTTATCTCACTCTCATCATTAAACACAAAATAACTAACTTCTACGTAGTTTATTCACCAACAATTACGAATGACGGACTATTTTTTAGATTTTATCAAACTTTAGGGACTAAATTCTAATATTTCAAATCATATGGACTAAATTGTAGATTTCTCCAAACCATAAGGATTAAAGTCTAGATTTTTTTTTTCTTTTGAGATTACAACAATTGGGGATAGGGAGATTCGAACCCGTGACCTCATGGTCCTTCGGCGTTCGCTGATATCGTTGAGCTACTGCTCTTTTGGCAAAAGTCTAGATTTTTAAACCATAGGGACTAAACTCTAACTTTCTTCAAACCATAACGACTAAATTTATAATTTAACCAATATATCATTTACTCATGGATTGATCCAACGTAATAATGTGCATCACAAATTTGCAATAGCATCTGATCGGAGAGAATGGATGAATTCGCCTATATTTTTCATACTCCAAATTAACTAAAAGAAATCTTGTCAACCGGGAATCGAAGCTTTGCCCTAAGGTCAGAACTCGGATGACAACAAGGAAGTGTTTGGGGTAAAGAAGTTAAATGGGAAGGAGGGGAAGGAGGATAGTTCTATGTGTTTGGACGAACAAGAATCATTCTCCTTATAATCTCATTTCCCTAAAACAACTTTTTTATTCCCCCTATCACGACTTTTTTATTCTCTCAATAACTATTTTCTACTCACGTCATATTCATTATTTTATTTTTAATATAATTACTCTCTTCACCCCAAACTCAAGTAATTATTCTTTACATAATCACTATGCTCACCCTAAACACAAAAAAACATTATCTTTTATATTTCCCTAATTTCTATTCTCTTCACAATCTGTAACGCCCACGGTTAGGAGGGGTACATGAATGAACCGAGTCCACATCCGAATGAGAGGGATATTGGGTGATAGAGTCTCATGGTTAAAAAAGACTTAAAAGAATTGATTTGTACTACATATACCATCAAGATGCACCTTCCTTTTCGGTGGTTGGATCGAAAGAACTTCACAGATAAGCGCGCTTAGTTTGGAGTAGTCTTAGATTCCGTGACCTCCTAGGAATTTTCCTAGGATGTATCCGAGTAAGGACAAAACATGCTTAAAGGACCCGTATTGGTTTGAGGGGATAGTCTTCATTCTTAGAAGCTGTTTAAGGCTAGTTAACGTGGTCGGGTCGCAGGAGATGAAGGGGAATACCAGGCCCAAAGGAGTCAGCCGGAATCCAAGACCTCATCTGAATCCTGGGCTACGAACGTTACAAAAAGTATCAGAGCGGAACCTCTCCCAGTAAGATGTGGTTCGGGGACGAACCGAAGTGGAAGCTGGTGGACATGTAATGCCCGCGGTTAGGAGAGATACATGAATGAACCGAGTCCACATCCAAATGAGAGGGATCTTGGGTGATAGAGTCTCATGATTAAAAAAGGATTAAAAGAATTGATTCGTACTACCTATACCATCAAGGTGCACCTTCCTTTTCGGTGGCTGGATCGAAGACATGTGTTGGTTTGTGGGGTTAGTCTTCATTCTTAAAAGTGGTTTAAGGCTAGTTAATGTGGTCAGGTCGCAAGGGATGCAGGGGAATGCCGAGCCCAAAAGGCCAGCCGGATTCCAATACCTGATCCAAATCTTGGACTACGGGCATTACACAATCATTCTCTGTCTTTTCGCCTTTATCACCCTTTAAGGGAATTGCAAATTAAACTTACTCGTAAATTTCAAACTTGTGACCTCTAAAAGAGCATGCCTTGACTCTAAGCCTCTTTACGATCAGAGCCACTTTTGAGAACAGTACAAATTAACTAAATTGGATAACAATACCAGATTTGGGGCACATAAATGAACTCATAGTCTACAAAACAAAAAATCTGATTATGTTGCTAAAATATGATGATTAACCTTATCACAAAGGGCTTGAAGATCATATATATCAATATCTCCACCAGAAGAGAATATTATTTGCTCAACTGTTCCATCTGGTAGTGTCGTTTCAGTAAGAACAAACTCTTCAGGCAAGGGTTCTTCTTCCTCTTCCTGAAGCGTGGGAGGAGGTTCAACCACCATTTGGGTAGCATTATTATTCGAGAACCTGCAACGAGAAGCAGAAACTCCTTATTTTATATATAAAAAATAATAGCTATGTGTGGATTATGCATGTCAATAGGATATGAATGATACCCACCCACACCAAGAGGTTGAAAGAAAAAAAAAAAATTAGAGAGAGGAAACCCATAATCACACTCAAATATTTTAATTTTGCTTACGCGTTAATAAATTAGAAAGTGTGGACATCTCTCTCAAAATCAATTGGCAATAAGAGGAGTAACCCACTTTATCTTATAAAATGTGTTGAAGAATCTTCACATTTCCAACGTGAGACAAATGGCCACAAGATGAGTATCTCTAATATGCCCCCTCACGATGGCGCCACTTTTGGGAAAGTCATCTTGAGTTGGATCTGAATTTGTGGACCGGAATAATAGCCGCTTCGGCTTTCTCGCTTGAGTCGGATCCAAACTTATGGAATCATAAAATGCCCACTTAAGTTTTGGCTGCTTATGTGGGGTCCTCCGAATTTTTGGACATTAATAACCTGAAGCTCTGATACCATATTAGGTAGTGTGGGATTCCACCTCAAAACCAATTGGCTTTGTTGGTTTTGATATGCCACACTTTCTAATATGGTATCAGAGTTCCAGAATCCAACCCAAGCGAGTTAGCCAAAAAGGGTATTTCGGGCCATAAATTCAGATCTAACCCAAGATGACTTTCTCAAAAATGGCGCCATCTTGAGAGGATTCTTTAACACATTTATAAGATAAGGTAGGCTACTCCTCTATAAAGTATCTAATACCAAATTCTTATAATCAACTTCACAGATTAACACCAAACAAAAAATAAAAGGAAAATAATGTTGAACCTTCAATAAACTTCATAGAATGTTCATAATCCAAAATTAACATTGAAACAAACTAGAATAGAAATAACAATATAAAAGATAAAGGGATAACGACACACTAGCCGGTAAATTTGAGAGCACCGGAAATCTCTCTTCCAAGTCCTATGACTTAGCCACCAAAATAAGACCCTCCTCACCACTCCTCATATTTCATTATTTATACCCACAAGGATCCCTCACCATTCCCCTTCTAACTAACTATTTTAGAGAACTCCCCAATTTGCCCTTTCTAGAATATTCACTAAAATTAAGAGTCTTACATCCTCTCATAACCAATTGATTTTGAGATGGATGCCCACACTGCAAATACCTCATTTCATCAAGCTTAATTAACTGATTAAGATCTACAGTTTTTACTTGTTTTCTCGTTGAAGTCTTCATTGTTCTTATTAAGATAGCCATTTTGTTGTCAAGGCAATTCACATGAAATATTTTTCCATGAGAAAATTTTCTTGACATCTAAATGTGGTAGTGTTACGGTATATGTCCCATGAGAATAGTTGAGGTGCATGTTAGCTGATTTAGATACTTAAAAAGTGTTTGAATGTGAAATTGTAGAATGATTAGAAATTTGAGATTTAATAATATCTCGTTTGGATGTGAGTTTTTGTAGAAAGATTGCAGTTAATAGCCTATTTGGATGATGGTTTTTGTGGAGGGATTGTAGACAATAGCTCGTTTAGATGTAGTTAGAAATGAGTGATTGTTTTGAGGGGTTAGAAATGAGCGGTTAGAAATGAATGTCTATTTTGAGTAGTTTGAAATAAGTGATTATTTTGAGTGATTACAAATGAGTGATTATAATAGATCGCTTGGATGTGATCATTTGAAGAGGAGTCGTAAGAACTAATTTCTGATAGCTCGTTAAAAACCTCGAACAAACACCCCATTAGGGACACAAACAAAAATCTCAATGCCTTAATTGGCCACGAAGTCAACTAATGAGAGTTGTTTTACTATTATATTTCATAAGTTGATCATCATACAATACATGTCAATCAAATAGCTAGTACGATAACCAGCCCATTCTGTATCTTATCCGAAAAAAAAAGCTGGTATTGCAAAAAGCAGAATGTAGTACATATGATGCTTACAATTTCAAGGGCTCCCAAGCTATAAAACAAATTTGAAAATAACTTAATCCAGTATCTAACATAGAAGGACAACATACTAAAAGAGCAATCAAAATTGTGTAAACTAGAAATTTGACAAAGCATGCTTACAAATAAAACTGCAGCGTATGCAAAAAGTTTACCACAATAGCCATATCTCCAATTACCCGGATTTGATAGAGTCCCAAAAGCTAGCCCGGAGTCGACATACCTTCAAACTTTTCCTTACTGCAAAGTAAACCACAATCCAAAAATTAGTATCTACAGAGGGAGATAAACAGAGTGATTTTCTAAGAAACGAAACACTGAAACTAATAAATAATATCCCATAAAATAGCAAACACGGTGACACTCAAGTTGAATGAAAAAGTGAAATCAGAGTCCCCAAATTGACCTAGTTTAGTAGCGAAAAGAGATTCATTCCAAATTCAACCACTAAAGACACGAGAGAAACAGACAATAACAAAATCTGTAAAAGTAAATGCCAGACTTCAATCTTTTTTTCTTTTTTTTGAGATTACACAACAATTGGGGTGAAGAATTCGAACTCGTGACTTCGTGGTCCTCGGGTGCACACTGATACCGTGAGCTATTGCTCTTTTGGCAATGACAAACTTCAAATTAAGTAACTAAATGCCGTTCATAAACCTAAACAGCAGCTTAAAAGCAAAAGGGGCTGATACAGCAAGGATACCTCTAGTGAACCCGTAGTTCAAATTGCTAGGAACCAGCAATGAGTTCAATCCTTTACAGCTACAATTCAACAGAACAACTTGGAATCTGCAACATTTCAACAACTCGGTAACGAAAATATTTAGGGACAACGAACATACACATACTCCTATGAGCCTTCGTGTTTTGTTTTTGGTTATCAGTATCACTCAAATGATCTTGTATCAATATAGGTGCTTTACCCTCTTTGCATATCAAAGATCTTTCCCTTAACTTAGCAATGTGAGATTTTGATCGCATGCATAAGCAACAAATGGTAGATAACACATTCGGACATCTCTATTTTCATTTTGAAAACTTTTTTGCAAGTAACAAATATTTCAACTTTCATTGACTTCCATAAATTTCATTTGATTGTTTTCCACCAAATTTCATTTGATTGATGCTATCATTTTGTATGCTTAGAGTGAAGCCGTGAATTTAACTGGATTGAATCAGTGATTTTTTTCTAAAATTTCGACATCCTTTCCTTTTTTTTTCTTTTTTTTTTAATTATTATTCATGATAAATCCCTAGAAATTAAGCTACAAACACAGCAAAATTCAACTCTCGCTACGAAGAGCAACTTAACAAGAAATCAGAGATCCAAATTTGAAGAAACCAACAAGAACAGTGAGGATAAATCAAAATGGAGGCTGTGCGCTGAAGATTACTTACGGAGAAGAGGTGGAGATGAGTTTCTGAGAAACCATCTCTGTATTACGATGCTTCGACAAGAATTACTCCACTGTTGTTAGTACTTCAGAGAGCTTGAATCTCAATCGAAACTTCAGATGAATCGTCAGAGCAGAGAAATGAAGATGAGGGGATTCGTAAAAATTGAAGATTTAGTTGTGTCCTCGTAATTGCCTATTCGCCATAGAATTCTCCACGTTCATCTTCTTTCTTTAGCAATTTTTTTAGTCATTGGGAAAGATAGGAAAGAAAAAAATATAAAAGAAATGAATGGATAAACGAAGAAAAATAATAATAAATTAGTGATTAATACGATAGAAAGTGATGTCAAATAATCAGAATTGTTCTCTTTCCTTCCCTACTCTTTCGACCACATCAAATATTAATATTCTCAATTTTTAATTATTGATTCAAATCATGTTTAATAAACAACAAAATCAATAGATTGTTTTCTTTTTTTCTTTTTTCTTTTTCCGTTGGTTTAGAGTTTTGAATTCAATTAAGATTGTAATTTTTTTTTTTTTCATTTTGTTTTTTAATTTGATTTTAAGTGTTTTTATTTTATAAACCAAAAATAACATTTTTAATATAAATTTTATAATACTTTTGTTTCATATTTCAAAGATTCTATGATTTAATATTGTTCTAAAAAATGTAATCTCAAACAAAAAAAATTGAACTAATATACCAAATGAATTTAGTATTATATGATTTTGTGATTTTATTTTTTTCCTTTCACTTCTAATATTATCAATATATAGACATAGTTTGAAGTATTTATCTAAAAGAACAAATAGCACATGGTTTTGAATCAAATGCTTTAATGTTTGCATCTCAATGTATGTATGTTGGACCAATATAATTCTCGATCAATATATTAAAATTTAAAATTACTCTAATCATCATCTTTGTACATCTCACTAAATAGCTAACGTTTTTTGTTATCTCAAAAAATTAAAGTTAACATCATTAAAATGGGGATAAAAATATTTAATTTTGAATCATATAAATAAAATAAAAACGACACATAACAGGAAGGAATTAAAAATGTACTTTTTCTAATTTACTTAAAAACTATAATATTATAACGGGTCAAGATATAAATATGGATAAGTCTGCAGTCTGCTTTAGCTCTAACACTGATTTGGGTGACTCGGGGGATTATTACACAAGTTTTAGGGGTTATAAAGGTTGGAGCTCACGGGAAATACTTTGGGATTCTGATGTCATGTTCTCGCTCTAAAAAATTTTCCTTTAACTTCATAAAGGGTAAAATTTGGACTTATCTTTTCAAGTGGAAGCATAAATTCTTCTCGATTGGTGGAAAGAAAATTCTTATTAAAACGGTCCTCCAAGCCATCCCGACTTATTCAATATATTGTTTTAGGATCCCTAAGAGCTTAATCAAAGATTTTCATGGGATTTTTGCTACGTTTTGGTAGGGGAATTCTGATTCCTTGAATAAAATTTACTGGACGAAGTGGAAAAATGTGTATCGGTCCAAATTCGTGGTGGCTTAGGTTTCAGGGATCTTAAACTGTTTAATCAAGCTCTTTTGGCTAAGCAAGCTTGAAGAATAATGACCAATCATAATTCTTTCTTTTCCCAAGTCCTTAAATGTAAGTATTTCCCAAATAACAATTTTTTGGAGGCTAATAAACCAAGTAATTATTCCTTCATTTTTGGCGCAGTTATCCATTAGGATATTGCTTCTCATGGTTTGAGGTGGTGTATTGGGAATGGAAAATTTGTGTCTATTGCTTCTCATGGTTGGATTCCTCGCCGTCGACCTTTAAGTTTGGAATTACGGTAGACTATGAGATAGAGAGACAGGATGCCCCATGGAATTCGAGTCTCATCAATTCTCTGTTTGATCCGGATGATGCAAGTATTATTCTTGCTATTCCTCATACCATGACCATTAATGAAAATACCTTGATGTGGCATTACGAGAAAAATGGGTGCTAGTCTGAGTACCATTTAGCGTCGACCCTTATTAATTGGCATTCGCCAGCAAATGACTTTACTTTGGCTTGTTGGTGGAAGAAAGTTTGGAACGCTACGTTGCCTTCAAAAATCAAAATTTTTATTTAGAAATTATTTCACGATTTCCTCACGACGTCTCTTGCGCTTTTTAAAAGGAAGAGTGTGCCGACGACGGGGTGTGGAAGGTGTAATAATGCTTGCGGGTCCATTCACCATGCTATTTGAGATTGTCCTTCTAAAAATTTGTGGAAAACAACATCGTTCTATAAGGCTTATTGGCCCACGAATACAAGAAGATTTAAAGACATTCTTATGTGGTTTTTCGATTTTTTGAACCTCAAAGTGTTTGATAAGTTCATTATTATGTGTTGGGGGATGTGGAACTCCAGGAATTTTATAGTTATAAATGAAATGAATGAGTTTTCAATTGTCCTAATGGATTGGATTGCTTGTCAAACTTATTATGATGAATTTGCTAATGCTAATAATTGTGATAGTAATGCAGGATCATTCAAGCCGAGGGGGGCAGTTCAAATATGGAAATCTCCACTGATTGTTTTTATAAATTGAACTCTGATATTGCATTTAATTTTGCAGATAACAAAATTGGGATTGGAAATGTCATCTGGAATGAGAAGGGTGAAGCTATGGCTTCATTGGTCAAGCCTTACTAGTGGATGTACAACGTGGAGATTGGAAAAGCTATGGCAATTCAGGAGGGCATAGTTTGACCTTAATTTGGAGTTGGACTTTCGAAACTTTGTAGTGGAAACAGATGCAGCGATAGTCGTCAAGAAGCTAACTTAGCAGGAAGCAGATCGATCAGAACTAGCTTTGATCATGAAGGAAATCAAAAGATTTGGCAAAGAATTTCCAGTCATGTCTTTTCGGTGGGTGTCATCGTCAGTGCAACTCTCTAGCCCACGATTTAGCTAAAGAGGCTTTAAAAGATGGTGTTGAAACTCTATGTTGGATAGAAGATATCACATCTTACGTGGTGTCTACTTACTTTAAAGATTTATAACTTGTGTATGATTGTGCTTTCTATATCAGCTTAGTTTTTGTGTTCCTTTTATTTAAAAATAAAAAATAAAAAATCCCTTTGAGAAGAAAAACAAAAAAAAGAAGTATTTTAAGTTTCATCATTTTAATTTTTCAACTTTTGTAATTTCAATTCCAGTGTTGTAGAAAAACTCATAATTCATTTTAATAATAAATGCAAAGTTTTTTTTTTAAATGATTCAATAATATTAAAAATTAAAAAAACGAAAAGGAAAGATGCCAGTGTATCACTAATATCAACTGAAATATATTTGCTTAAAAAAATAATATATATATATACACACACATACACATACACACACATACACACACATATACATATACAAATACACACACATATATACATATACATATATACACATATACATACATATACATGTACATATACATACATATACACACATACATACACACATACATATACACACATATCTACACACATACATATACACACATATCTACACACATATATCTACATACACACATATCTACACACACACACACACACATATATATATATTTCTTAAAGTTTGAGATTTGTTTTATTTTGGTCAGACTTTTTAAAAGTTTAATTTTAATCCTTAGATTTTTCGAGTTTGTTCCATTTTGTCTCGAAACTTTCAAGTTTGTTTCACTTTGATCGATGTACTATAAAATATTCAATTTTAGACCATTCACTTTCAAAATAAATTAAATTTGATCCTTAGTTGAAATTTTTTGTTAATTTTATTTAAAAAGTAACCATATTTCTTTATAAGTTTAATAAATATGTTCACATATTTTCTTTATTTATATTAAAATTATTAACATTGTTGAGCTAATTTTAAAAAATATCAACTTCAAATTTATCATAGGGACCAATTTTAAACTTTTTGAAAATTTTAGAGACTAAAATGATTTTTTTTTTTTTTTTTTTGTAAGCAGAGGGACTAAAATTAGACATTTGAAATTCTAGGGACCAAATAGAACAAATTTGAAAGTCCAGGGACTAAAATTGAACTTTTGAAAGTTTAAGGACCAAAATTGAACAAATCTTGAAGTCTAGGGACCACAATGTTTTTTTTTATTTTTGAGAGAGAAATCATACTATTTAATCTAAAGTTGGTATCAGTAGTAGGGGTGAAATAAAAAACTAAAAACTGACAAAATCGAATCAAACCAAATCGATCCAATGGATCGGTTCGATTTTTTAGATCAATATTGGATCATTCGGTTTGATAGTTTGAAAAATCGAAATATATCGGTTCAGTTTCGGTTCTTGATGGGAGAACATATAAAAAACCGAACCGAACCGAATATATGAATAATAAAAAAAAATGTTGATATTTAATTTTGATGGAAGAATATTCAATTAAAATGTGAAATATGAAGTAAAAATTATTGAAAATATTGTGACACTTAAGAAAGTTATTGTTTTTTTCCTAGTCAAATGAAAGTTTTTAGAATAAAATTGAGGATGAGACAAAAAATTTGAAAAATAACGCAACATTTTTATTAAAATAAAATCGAAAATCGAATCGAACCAATCTAAAACCAAACCAATGGTTTTGACATTTATTGGACTTCGGTTCGGACCCAATTATTGAAAAATCGAGGATATTGGTTCAGTTATCGGTTTGGTATAAAACCGACAAAAATCGAACCAAAATCACCCCTAATCAGCAGTTGTTCATGTGTATATATTGGAGAAAACCATATGGAATTATTTAAAGAGAAGTTGAGTCTTAACTCGAGAATATATTACTTTTTTCTTCCAATTCTAGCTAGATTATATATAATTATTGTGCCCGTTTGATAATCATTTGGTTTTTCGTTTTTTGTTTTTTAAATTTAAGCTTATATTTTACCTAAATTATCTACACATATTTCGTCTTCTTTTTAAGTATATGAATCCTGACCAAATTTCATAAATCAAAACAAGTATTTGGAAGCTATTTTTTTAGCCTTCAAAATTTGGTTTTGTTTTTAAAAACACAGATGTAAACTTCAAAGTCATGAAAATTATGTGTTGGAGTAGTTGTTGTAGGCTTAAATTTCAAAAAGAAAAAAAAAATAGTTATGAAACATGACCTAAACATTAATGTTTATCTTTATTATATAAAGTTTCAGTTACATATTAAAATGATGGAAGTTAGATTAGATTCTAACTAACGTGTTGTTCGGTTATGCCCGATCCTCGCATGGATCAATGAAGGGCCCACAGAGATTGATAACCATGAGTTGTCGGGCACTGTCGTAGCCTGACTGGTCAAGGGATTGATGGCGCCATCCGATCGTGGGTGGCAAACAGGATTTGCACCTGGCCAACCACAATCGAGTGACGTCGTTTGGTTATTTGTAAGGGGTTCCATTTGTAGGTTGGTCGTTTACTAATCAAGTATAGTTTTTTAGACTTATCATCATTTTTATAAAAGTATGACGAGGGACTATATATTTTTTCTTTTGATACATGTTATTATATAAATAAATTCTTCAGGGTGTGTTTGGCACAAGTATTAATTTAATGAGTGACTCAAACTACCTATCGAATAGATGCTAGTGCATCTCTAATGTCAGTTGAGCTATGTTCGCCTTGGAAAAAATTCATTTTAATTATTGTTATTTATATTTATCCACATTTATATTTTCCATTTTTCTACATCATGTGATCCTTGGGAAGATTAGAAAGAATATGTTTGGACGTGTAATTTTAGAGTGATTTTTTTATAATATAATATTTATAATACAATATTAATTACTTTAAATACAAATATTTATAAAATTTTACAATATTAATCCAACCCAATTTCTCTCTTTTAAATAGAATAATAAACTTGCAATTTAAAATGGTCTAAAAATGATTTTTTTATTATCACACATTAAAATAGTATAATGTAATATTAATTATTGTATAATTAAATATGGTATACATTTGTATCCACAATTATTTGAGAAAAATAAAATAAAATAAAATTATGGAATAAAATACATAGGATTAGGAAGCTTAAAGGTACGATTTCCCACAAACCCCCCTTGGAGATCGCTCCACTGATCTCCAACATTTCCCCAAATCCGGTACCCTTGCTCCACCAATCGCCGCCGCATCTCCGTCTTGAGCTCCACCGCGCTCCTCCCCTTTTCCGCCGGAGACCTAGCCGGCAAATAATTCGAATTGAATCGGTAAGGTAAAGGAATTTGGATTTTCAAAATTTTGATTTGAGTTACCTTAAGATTAGGCGTTCGTAGCCGACGAAGCCCTCGCGGCGGAGATTGTCTTCGGTGATTTGGCCTAGGGTTTCGTCGTCTCGGCCGGTGATTAGAAATACTTTAAAGCCTTTTCCGATGAGGTTTGTGAACAGCTCCGCCACCGATTCGATCGCCGGACATGCTCCTTCCATCGCCCATGACCTAAACGCCGGTGGATCGTATGGCTCGCATCTGTTTCAATCATCAAATTTTGTAATTTTATTGTCATTTGTGATCATTTTTCACAAAAAAATTGTTTTTTTTTTTACAGTAAATCTGTAATTTAATTAAGTAGTGAAAAACTTTAAAAATATATTTTTGTGGACAATTCTTTTAATTAATTTGTTATAATTTTGAGTTTTTTTTGTTGAGCGTTTGAAATTTTATACTTTAATATTTTATTAATAATTGATGATATTTTACGTCAAAAAAAAATAATAATATAACTTCGTACATTATGATGAAAAATATTAAACTAATGAATTTTTTAAATATGTATATTTGTTAATTAATAGATCAACGAAGTCGAGCCTACAAACTATTATCACAGTTTCGAATTAGAATCTTGAGGGAGCACACCTCTCGAGCCCAAGTCTCCAAGCAACTGCGCCATCCGAGGGAGACAAAAATTGTGATCTCTAAATTTTTTTAATTTTGTTTTATTTCGAAAACATTTTCTAAAATGGTAAAGAAATATGTTAAATTCTTAAAAGAAAATCAACTAAACATTTCTAAAAGGAATAAATTTTAATTTTCTTCCACTAAATATAAAGATTTAAAAAGTTTACGAAACAAATTTTAAAATATAAAAATTATAATTAAATTCTCAAGAAGTTTAGAACAAAATCAAACAAAATTTAAAATTTAGTGAGAAAAATATTATTAAAAAAAAAATTAAGAAATTGGAGAATTAGAAAAAGCGTACCCATATCGCTTGAGTTTATAATAATCAACATTAGAGATGCAGGTATCATCCACATCAAGAACCCACGCATCAAGTCCGTCGCCGGCGACCGGAATCCCGTCGACGTACGTCATAATCTGGTCCACGATGAACCGGAGATCGTGGTGGTACTGCCCGCCGGTGATGTAAGCTCCGACGCAGCTGAAACACTGCGCCGGCACCGTCCTCCACGGCTCAACATTGTTCGTCTCCACCGCAAGCCGCCAGCTCAGGCACTGCCGGCAGCTCGCTCCGCCGCCTCGAGTCCAGTACGGCGGCCTCAGCCCGGCGGCGCTCGATAACACGCCCATTATTATTATCGCTATTATTTCTCTTGCTCGCCGGACCATTTCTCCGATGAGGATCATGTGTGTCTGACTCCGGCCAAAATTACTTCTTTTTATTTGGAAATTGGATTCACTGCATAAACTCCCAATTCTTTTTTAATATATATATATATATATATATATATATATATATATATATATAGAGAG
>JBBMEG010000024.1:13841952-13862575 GCA_037832605.1 Cyclanthera cordifolia
GAAAGAGGTCATCCATGTCACAGGCGAAATTGGCGTTGCTTCGCTAATCTCATGTAGCAGCTCGGTAGTGATACTCGGCCTGTCTAAGATTTCTACAGGCACAGTTCTGGCTACCTCAGTTTCGTAGGCAGCTGCCAACTTGGCTAAGGCATTAGCGTTAGCATTTTGGGACCTAGATACCTGTTGGATTTGTACCTCTTCAAACAAGGACACAAATGCTTGACCTTTTCTAGGTATACCATCATTCGCTTTTCCTTGCTTGGTACACCCCCGATGCTTGGCTAACGATCAACTGAGAGTCACTCATGATGGCGAGCTTTTTTGCCCCTATCATCATGGCTATCTGCAGTCTAGCGATTAAGGCTTCATACTCCGCCTCGTTATTGGATGCTTGAAAGTTGAATCGGAGGGCATACCGATCCCCTTCAGGCGACTGCAACAGCAAACCAGCTCCATAGCCTTTGCTGTTGGAGGACCCATCAACATAAAGCGTCCACACCCTCGAATCCTCAAGGACTCGGATTTCTTCCGACCTTTCCAGCGGTGGGGTGAGTTCTACGACAAAGTCGGCTACTGCCTGCCCCTTCACAGAGGGTCTGGCTTGGTAGTGTATGTCATACTCATTGAGTTCCACTGCCCATTTCATCAACCTCCCAGAGACGTTTGATTTTTGCAAGACTTGGCGTAAAGAGAAGTTGGTCAGCACCACTATCCTGTGGGCTTGAAAATAGGGACCTAATCGCCTAGCCGATGTTACCAGTGCCAAGGCCAGTTTTTCAACTTATGGATAACGAGTTTCCGCATCCACCATAGCCTTACTGGTATAGTACACTCGTCGTTGGCACCCATCGCTTTCCTGTATCAAGACGGAGCTTACCACCCTCTCTGGCGTGGCCAAGTAGAGAAAAAGGTCATCTCCTAGGATAGGCTTGGACAAGAGGGGTGCAGCGCCTAAGTAGGCCTTAAGTTCGTCCAGGGCTTTCCCACATTCTGGGGTCTATTTGAACTTTCCCTTATTCTTTAAAATTTTAAAGAAAGGGAGGCACTTATCTGTAGCTCGGCTTATGAAGCGGCTCAGGGCGGCTACCTTCCCGTTCAGGCTCTATAGTTGTTTCAGCGTCTGAGGCGGTTCTAACTCCAACACAGTCCAGATCTTTTCCGGGTTTTCTTCAATTCATGTACAAGAAATCCAAGGAATTTTCCCGAATGAACACCAAAGACACACTTGATTGGATTAAGTTTCATCCTGTACTGTTGTAGGGTGTCGAAGGCCTCCATCAGATCTCGCTGATGTCCTTCTACCTGCTTACTTTTTACCAGCATGTCGTCCACGTAGACCTCCATGCTCCTACCAATCAGGTGGGCAAACATTTTGTTTACCAATCTCTGATAGGTTGCGCCAGCATTCTTCAGGCCAAAAGACATTACATTGTAGCAATATAAGCCCCGGCTAGTGATGAAA
This sequence comes from Cyclanthera cordifolia, assembly GCA_037832605.1. NCBI lineage: Eukaryota > Viridiplantae > Streptophyta > Magnoliopsida > Cucurbitales > Cucurbitaceae > Cyclanthera > Cyclanthera cordifolia. The sequence continues at coordinate 13,843,415 of JBBMEG010000024.1, forward strand.
GACGTCTTCTCTTGATCATCGGGATGCATTCTAATTTGATTGTACCTGGAATAGGCGTCCATGAAAGTCAACAGCTCATGCCCCGCCGTTGCATCCACTAGTTTGTCTATGTGAGGCAAGGGGAAGCTGTCTTTAGGACATGCCTTGTTAAGATCGGTGAAGTCAATGCATGTCCTTCACTTTCCATTTGGCTTTTTTACCAAGACAACGTTGGATAGCCATTCGGGATAATGTACCTCCCGAATGAGCTTTGCCTTTAGCAGGTCATCTACTTGTTATGCAATAGCCTCATTGCGCTCATGATTGAACGCCCTGCGCTTTTGGCGTACCGGTTTATGATCCCGATCGACATTAGGCCAATGGACCATGACATTTGGGTCTACCCCCGACATTTTTTCGGAAGACCAGGAAAATACATCCGCATTCCCCGTAGGAATTCTATAAGTCTCGTACGTTGCTCCGGACTTAGGCTGGTCCCAATGCTGACAGTTTGCGTGTCGCTTAGCAATGGTATGATTTCTAATTTCTCAGCAGGTTCTCCTCTGCCTCGCTCAACCCCTCAAGGTGGGGTTGAGGTCCATCCCTGAGGACTGACCCTCAACACGTGCTCTTCTGGACAGCCTCACCTGGACTTTGCTCCTATTCGACAGGTTTCGCTTATGTGACCTCTTCCATTTCTTGAGGGGTCGTGTGATAGCACTCCTTTACAAACAATTGCTCCCCTCCAGCCGGCCCTCTAACAGCAGTTATGACTTCTGGCAGTGAATGTGACTTTTTACTTCCCCTTTGTTTGTTAGGGGGTTGTGACTGCTTCCAGGGAGACTTCTCAGTCCTGGAGCCGATCTTCTGATGGACTGAACTTTCCTTCCTTCAATCATTACCGTCCAGTCGAAGTCGCTCGACCGATCTTCGGTGCCAGAAATGCATCTTTTTTTGTGCCTCCGTGGCTGTGGCTTTTCCTTTGGCAGGGTCCTGGACCAACGAGGCTGTTTCTTCTGCCACAGCCTTTTTCTTGACAGGTTGTCGCTGTGCCGCCTCCTGCAGTGCCTGTTGCTTCCCTGCATCAACTGTCTGAGCCGGAGGTGGTTGCCGAAGCAACTCCACCAGGCGACTCAAACTCTCCGCCATTCCTTGCACTCGTTCCTCCAAAGTAGTGAACTTTGGATCCGCACGCTCTGGCTCCTGTCTGGCAACCGCACCCTCAGGATCTGGGTGGTTTTCGACGTGAACAACGCCCTGCCCTCTAGAGGCAATCCTTCTCAGAGCGTGTTCGACGTCCGATTCTCCATCGACATCGTGGTGGTGGCCGTTTTCAACATTCGACATTTTTTGTAGGAAAATTTTATAGCGATTTTTAGGTAGAACACTCTCGTTCCCACAGACGGCGCCAACTGTTGATGCCGAAAAATGGTCAAAGGATACCCACAGTAAATTTGTTTAGCTGAGGACGAAAAGACCTGCAAAAAAGCAAACTTTAGGCCACAGGGCCTCCGATGCTTAAGTCAGAAAACAGAATTAGGGTGAATAGTTTAAAGCACAAAGAATGGCTTAAAGGTATTTAGCTTAGGATCTGATCCCTTGGACAGGAAAATGACTTGACTTTTATAGCAGCCGGTCTCGTAACCGCTGCAGCTCACTTATGGCGATATAATGGTCAGCCGTTAAAAACGTCCGTCATTAAGCCGGGTATGAATACCAGCGTAACTCCTGACCGTTACCCTTCGGAGGTGTAACGACCTTGACTCTGGAGTTACTTAGACTCGGTCAACCTTGGCAGGTCCTCACCTCCATGGTCGACCCCTTAGGGGTGCAGCCTTCTCGTTGTAGCACTAAGCCATCACGGGTGTGCAGCGTCTCTTAGTGCTACTTTGGACTTGGTCGACTTATCCACAGGAAAGTCCTAACCTCCACGACTAACCCAACCGGGTCAGCCTACTCGACCGCCCTCCTCAGAGGTCGGCTTTGCACTTGGTCAACCCTTACGGGTCCTCACCTCCACGACCAACCCACTCGGGTTGGCCTACTCGTTGTAACCGGGGATGCCAAGGGGTGCAGCGTCCGCCTTTATTACTTGGGCTCGGTCGACTCCTGGAGGAGAGTTCTGAACTCTACGACCAACCCACTCGGGCTGGCCTACTCGTTGTAACGGGGGACGCCACGGGGTGCGACGCCTCCAAACGTTACTTGGACTCGGTCGACTCGTCTACAGGAGAGTCATAACCTCCACGGCCAACCCACTCGGGTTGGCCTACTCGTTGTAACCAGGCATGCTACGAGGTGCATCGCCTCCATACGTTACTTGGGCTTGATCGACTCTGGGGGGAGTTCTGACCTCCACGGCCAACCCACTCGGGTGACGTACTCGTTGCTGGACCCAAGAAAGGTGAGGCTGCAAGGGCCAACCCCGGGAGGTCCTAACCTTCTTTGGCCGACTTCCAGGAGAGTCGGACTTGCTTGGCCAACCCCCAGAGGGTCGGTATGGACTTGGCCGACCCCCAGAGGATTGTAGACTCCATTTGGCGAACCCCCGAGGGGTCGGAAGTGGTGAGGCCGACCCCCTGGGTTCGGCAAGGACGTTGGCCGACACCTGGGGGGTCGACGCTGGCATGGCCGACCCTCGGGGGGTCCGCAATGGAGTTGGCTGACCCCCGGGGGGTCGGCGCTGGCGTGGCCGACCCCCGGGGGGTCGGTAATGGACTTGGCCGACCCCCTGGGGGTCGAGGCCTCCATTTGGCCGACCCCGGGTGATCGGCGTTGACTTAGTTATCCTTCATGCGGGTCCCAATCTCTTCCCAATCTTTCAGGATATTTTTAGCTTATAACAGAAAGTAATGACTAATATGAAAAAAAACTTAGATCAAAATGATATTAAAAAAAAAAGAAAAAGAAGAACAACAAATAAGATCGTGATTATTTAGCTTATTAATATTACATAACAAAATACATTTACAAATTATAAAATGTTATCATTATTAAAATAAATTAGATATTTACAATAATTTTCAAAACAAAATAATTACAAAAGAGAAAGTGAAAATATTAATCAATATCAGAGATTAGTTGTAGAAATGAAGCACCAATTATATTATAAAAATGTCATTTAATTTTTTTTTTTTTTTGAAACCCGCTACATACATCATATCTATAAATAATCACATCGAAATGAGTTATTGACTATAACGTTTACAAATAATCACATCCAAATGAGTTATTGTCTGCAACTCCTCTTCAAATAATCACATAGAAACATCTATTACTTATAATATACTTCTACAAATATACATATACATTCAAACGAGCTATTTTGCATGCAACTTTTCTATAAATAACACATCCAAATAAGCTATATTACTAAAACATTTTCAAACCATTTAAAGTAATATATTATTTCTAGCTACTCAAAATAATTTATCTTGCCTTCAATAGCACAATAATTTTATTGTTTGATATTAATTCAGTTCTATACCAATCTGACAAGTATAGCAATTTCCTCGAAACAAACACCAAGTATAACCGAATCCTAATAAGTGACAAGTAATAAATTAAAAAATTTCAGCTCAATGATTGTTTAACTCAAAAAATATAATATTATATTTTCAACTAATATAAAATATGCAAAATAGTTTTGGAAACAAAAGAAAAGAAAATATTTTAAAGAACAACTACCAAACAACCCTAATTAAAAAACAAATATTATAAACAACTTTCAACCAAAAAAGTAGTCCTTAAATAATTTAGATTAATGAAATTAAAGTTCTTTGTCCCAATTGGGAAGGGTATCCAATGCCCTAGTGAACAATAATGGATATGATTTTAATAAGGGCAAAATAAGTTGTTTCTTTATTTATATGTATATATAATTCAATGATCTGGCATCAGATTCCAATTTCTTCCCATCAATTAAAAAAAAAAAAAGGTAGAATCTTACCTTAAATAAATATGTGTAGCAATGTATATATGTATGTATGCATATATGTGTATGTTTTTTTTTTTAATTAATGGGAAGAAATTTAGATCCCGTGGAAATAAATAAACATAGAGTAGTTTATAAATTTGTCCCTTTGATTCGAAGAAAGTTAGAATTTAATCCGTTTAAATATTTAGATTTTTTTTTTTTTTTTTTTTTGAAAATTTTGAATTAATTTTTATGGTTTGGAGAAATATAAAATTTAGTCCCAATGATTTAAAAAAAATTAAAGTTTAGTCTCTAAGGTTAGTTAATTCTAACTTTCTTCTAATCATAAGAACCAAATTAATAATACATAGATACGTACATAAATATATACATACTTACGTACATACATGTAACGCCTGTAGCTTAGGATTTCCCATGCATCCTCTACGACCCGGCCACGTTAACTATTAATCTCTAAACTCTTCTAAGAATAAAGATTATCCCCACAAACCAACACGAGTTCTTTCTCAGTATGTTGAAGTTCCTTTGATCGAGCCACCGAAAAGAAAAGTGCACGTATAGCTTGTACAAATCAATTCCCTTAAGCCTTTTTTAACCAAATGACTATATTCCTCAAGATTCATTCTCATTCTGATGTGAACTCGATTCATTCATATACCATTTCTAATAACCGGCGTTACAATACATATATTTATACGTATATATAAATATGCATGCTATGCATTTTTTTTTTATTGCTTGAAGTAAAAATAAAACATAAAAACAGCAATCGAAATGGATTTTAAAATATTTGAATTTTTATTGATAGAATAAAGTCAACAGAATAACTCCCAGTAGTTTTTACTTTTTGTCAAGTATTTATTATATTATATTTTATAATTTCAAAAAAAAAAATGTCCTCTAAATTAGTGAAAATCAAGTTCTAACAATATTAATGCAAATTAAGTTATGTCAAAAGAGGCTGAAAGACACAAAGTAGATCAAGTTATAATAAGTTAATGTGTGTACAAAATATTATAATATAATAAATCAAATTTTAATTTAAGGATCCTAATTTTCAAATGATAAAATTATAGACCTTACTCAAACTCAACATGAAATTTCCATTATGAAACTGAACTAATAGAAAAATCAATGTGTATTTAATGAAAACGATTAATTAGTGGGATTTTAAAACATTTAAAATACTTAGAAAGTCAGAATCATTAAAATAGAGGAATTAGATCATGCTATGATATTTCTTAAACTCTAGTACAACGATGCAATAGTCAAAGCAACAGTCTGGTCCGCATCTTGGTTCAAGTACCTGGGGAAAATTCACGATGAAAAGAAGTGAGTCGTAAAACTTAATAAGGTTCTCCAGCTCAGGGTACAACAAGTAAACAGTCAAAGAAGCATATTACGTAATACATACAACCCAGACGATAGCAATCAATATCATCATAGGGATACACTGACCCAAATCTCGTGGGTGCCACGTCATGAAATGTCAACTTCTCTCAGAGAGATCAATGACCTATGTTAAAGACTAGTGAAGTCTAACAGTCAAAACTATAGATCAAAAGTACCATTTGCGGTGTCCTTTGACTCTGGACAAACTTGGTATAATATCGTTCAAGGAGTCCCTTGACTCTAGACAATCTTGGTAACCAATGCTAGTGTGTAACGACCCGACGTGACACATAGTCAATCTTGGAGACGTAACCTCTTATGCATGATTAAACAGTCTTAAAACAATAAACTGAAACATTCTAATTCAACATAATCCTTTATTAGAACAAATAAGATAATTTAATAAATGAAATAGAGATCAGGGTACCCTTAAAACAACTTAAAATAAAATGAAAATAACTTCCTAACATGTCTCTAAAACCAAATAGTTCATGCAAAACGAGAACAATATAACTCAAGTTCAAGTAAAAAGACTCTTAAAATAGATGCAATATGTGCATGGTCACGTCAGCTCCAGCTAAACCACCACGGTCCGTCCTCTATGTACTTGGAGGGAATCCACAATGGAAATGGGTGAGTTCGCGAAAACTCAGTAAAGGAACCTTGTACATGATCCCTAGAACATGTTAGTGAAACAATAACATGAACAAAATGTTATCTCAAAAATTAAACTCAAAGTCTCTTGGTAACCGATGCCAGTGTGAGTGCAATTCGGCGAGCCGAAGCAATCTAGTTGTCGCCAGACCTCGAACACTCACGCAAAAAGGTAGTACAAACACCTCCCCGCAGTGGGATATCGCCCACCCCCAATCCTAAACACGGCTCCTAGGAAAGGTCAAGCAAACTCTGGGTAGGTATAGCTAACCGAGTTGCCACCCGATCCTGACACTACCGCGATAGGGAATATCGTCCCCTCGCTGGCACTCAACAATTCCCTTATCCAAGACCAACAACTAAGACACGTCTGTCCTTAGTCGCAACTCGTGCTCTATAAAAACACAATTCCCCTTTAGGGCTCACAAGTAACTTGTTTGGTTCCCTGTGGAACACCTCATCTAATCACAAGCTCGATTCCCTTTGGAACTCAACTAAAAACCAGAAATCACAAACTAGCAGTTCATAGATAATCTCATGCTCAATTTTAATCTCATAAGACAAGGTCACATCACAATCACATGCTCGGGAATCATCAAATATTCACAAAACATTCAATCCAATACAATTATATCAAGAACATGTTCTTATACTAGGGTAACAGTCCCTTACCTCGGCTTAAAACTTCTCGAAACAGCCCTTAAAGCTCGAAACTAGTGTCCCCTAAAGAATCATCACCTAAAAGTACCCTCACAGAACAAATGGGTGAGAATCTAGACCTAAAACCTCAAAAAAATAACTCGGGGCATAGGGTTTACTTTAGGGGCGATAATCAGATTTTTCCAGCCACCGGCGAAGACGACTACGGCGACGGGTGGGATTTTTCGCCGGTGCGCGAGATTCGACTAGGAGGGAGCTTCAGGCACGTCAGTGCAGGCTTGCAAGACGCGCGTGGCTTGGCGGGAAACGCTAGCGAGACTCAAGAATCGACGTAGGCTCGGATTGGTGCTAAGCAGCTTTAAGAGGCGTTGTAGGCTCGGCTCGGCTTCTCCAATCCGAAGCTACAAAACGCGGGGATATGATTAGCACACACGAACGACAGCTCCTAGTTGGCTGAAGGAAGCGGCTGATGCGATTGGTGGACATAGCGGCGTGCGCTAATTGGTTTAGGCAGTGGTGGCTCGTGATTGGCGGACAGGTGGCGGCGTCGGCGGCTCTGCATTAAAATCGACGTTGGTGGCTCCTAGGGAATCGTGTTCTGACAGCGATGATTGGCAAATGATAGCTTAATGATTGGGGTTCAATAATGACCCAATCATTAGGCTTTTATATCTTTTATCTTTTCCCTTTATTGTCCTTTTCTGATTTGGATTTTAGTGTAGAAATTACAAAATTGCCCCTCTCAACCAAAATCAACTTAAAAACCCCTATAGCTATTTTGGTCCAATCCAATAAATTTCAAATTTTATTTTCTTAAATTCAAATTTAATAATTAAAACCCTAATAATTTATAACCTAAGGGGAAAATTAGGATTGTTACATAGTGTAAGAGCTTCTCGATGAGCTGAGCTAACCTGGTGGCCCTCAGGCTTGAACACTTGTTGTGTGGTGGTAGTACAGGCACCTCATTCGGTAGGATATCGCCTACACACTCACTCTTAAACAAAGGCACCTAGGGAAAGTCAGGTGAACGCTAATAGGTATGTAAAACCGGGTGGCCTCCGGTCTTTAACACTGCTACGAGTAAGAATATCATCTCCTCGTCTAGCACATGATCAGACCACATATTCGTTACCCGTGTCTAGACCACGTCTGCCCTGGACACCGACACGTGTATCTAATTATATGGTCTCTATGGAACAACTATTAGCCTTGAGTTCCCTATGGAACACCAAACAACTGGTGTAAAGACCCGACCCAGACTAGGGTCACCCTAGGCTACTTAAACATGTATGATTTAAAATAATCCTTAAATAACAGGGATCGGAGTAATAAATGCTTTAGTTAATAATCCATCAAGCTCATTTAAAACATGTAAATCGGGTACCCGGTTGTCAAACATTTTTAAACAAGGAAAACTAAGAAAACGTCTCACAAGCGATCTAATTCGCAATAAGTTCAATCAGATAGACATGAAATTAAAAGAAATGCCCTAACTTGACACCACACGACTCGAGTTCATGGTCTTTCCAGCAATCTCGATCAGCCATCTTGGTAGAGCCCATGCGTACCTGTGGAATCCACAGAAAAGAAACGAGGTGAGTTATGAAACTCAGTAAGGATCCCCGATCAGGATCAACACAATATAACAGACAACACAAGTATATATGGATCTAGGGGCAGATAAACAACAGAACATGAGAGTCTCATAGAACCTGACGATGCCGGACAGTTACTGGATGGTGAAGGCGACTCTAGGGCTATCCCGAAGGAACATGCCACTCCTGGGTCTCATATGATCAATCATACACATCTGGGGCTACCCTAATAGGGAATGCCACTCCCGGGCCTTCTTTTAGATCACCTGCTCAAGATTCTATCAAACACATACACAACTATCACGTAATATACTCGTAACGAGGTAAACAGTGAAAACCCACAATTTGCATGAATAATCGGTAAGTAAGCACTCAACATATCTAATTTCATCTAAATTTATTCCACGAACGAGATTAATTCGTAGTAGGGCTTGCATAAATTTTCTCTATCTGGCCGAAGATCTCTAATCCCTTAAATTGCCCGAATTACGTGTCCCGGAACCATTTTCCAAGCTTAATTGGTCAAACAGGATAAAACAGCAAGAATTTGGCCTTGAAACCATAAAAAACAAACTCAGAACGATGAAAATACCCAGAAATCACTACCCGACAATTTTTTGGCGAGGTGACGACGGCACGTGGCCGGACGGTGGCGGCGGACAGTGGCGCGTGGGGAATTGCTCGCCGGCGCGTGAAGAACACGCGCGTTCTGGGCTCATGGCAGGTTCAGAGTGGCTGGCAGGCTCGGGAGCGCATGCTGCTAGGCTCAGAGGAGGAGGCAGGTTCGGGACAGCTCCACTAATCTAAAGTTGGCGCAGCAGCAGTGACACCCCCTGCTCGGGCGACGTGTGACGATAGGTGGATGGCGAGCTCGGCGGCGGCGGCAGTGCTCGACGCGTGGCGACAGGGCATTGCTACGCGGGCGGCGCTGCTAGTTGGTCGGCTGAACGGTGGTGCCGCCCCTTCCCTTGGCGACGCGTGGCGAGCAGGCGTTGGCGGATCTCAGCGACGATGGGTGTTGCGACACGTGGTGCTCGCTTGCTGGCCAGCTGGGCGGCGACGACAGCGTTTGACGCATGGCAAGCAATGGGCGGCTGGACGACGACGGCGCCCTCTCCCGTGGCCACATGCGGCAGACGTCGGGTGGTTGCTCGGAATCCGGCGAGAGCAATCAATTTGAAAATGATGACCTAAAAGTTCAACTTTGGCCTTTTATAGCTGCTGAAAAAAGAAGGGGAAATTACGAAAATGCCCCTAGGGCTAAAATTACCAAAATGCCCCTGAGGTCAAAATGACCTTTTTACCCCGAGTTTTTAAATTCCGACTTCGCACCTCCCGACACGTGTTTTTAATAATTACATTTTACCCAAAATAAAAGTATTAAAATATAGAAAGACCCCCAGGATTCCCGGTAAGCCCAAAAAGACTAAAACTAACCTCGATACAAAAGGGTGGAAGACAGGGCTGTTACAATATTCACCCCTTAGGAAACTTTCGTCCTCGAAAGTGTACTAAGGTAAGAATAGCTCGGGGGTAGCGTGCACTCATGTCGTCTTCTCTCTCCCAGGTGGCCTCTTCCACTGCTTGACTCCTCCAGAGTACCTTGACCAACAAGATCTTTTGGTTTCGCAAAACCTTCCTGTCCTTAGCCAGAATATGAACCGTCTTCTCCTCAAAGGTTAAATCCTCATTCAACTGTAACGGCTCGTGGTCAATAATATGCGTAGGGTCGTGAACATACTGCCTGAGCATCAAAATATGAAAAGCATCGTGCACGATAGACAAGGAGGGAGGCAAGGCTAAGTGATAAGCAACTGCTCCGATTCTCTAGAGGACCTCGAAAGGTCCAATAAACCTTGGGCCAAGCTTGCCTTTGGTTCCAAACCTCAGATTTTCCTTCATGGGAGAAACCTTGAGGAACACATGATTCCCCACTTCAAACTCCAACTTTCGGCGTCTCACGTCTGCATAGTTTTTTTGTCGACTTTGTGCGGTAAGCATCCTCGCACGGATCTTCTGAATTGCATCATTGGTCAACTGCAGCAACTCAAGGCCCAAAAGTTTTCTTTCTCCTACCTCCTCCCAAAACGCGGGCGATCTACAACGTTTGCCATACAAGGCTTCGTATGGAGCCATCTCAATGGTGTACTAGTAGCTATTATTATATGCAAACTTCATCAAGTACAGCCACTGATCCCAACTACCAGGAAAATCAAGCACACAGGCTCTCAGCATGTCCTCCAAAATCTGGTTAACCCTCTCGGTCTGACCGTCTGTTTGTGGATGAAAAGCGGTCTGACCGTTCGTCTGTGGCGCTCCCCTGCTGGCGAGCTGGGTAGCGTTCGACGCGTGGCAAGCAATGTGCAGCTGGACGACGGCGGCACCCTCTCCCGTGGCGACACGCGGCAAACGTCGGATGGTTGCTCGGATTCCGGCGGTGGCAATCAATTTGAAAATGATGACCTAAAAGTTCAACTTTGACATTTTATAACTGCTGGAAAAAGAAGGGGAAATTAGGAAAATGCCCCTAGGGCCAAAATTATCAAAATGCCCCTAAGGTCAAAATGACCTTTTTACCCCCAGTTTTTTAATTCCGACTTCGCACCTATCGACACGTGTTTTTAATAATTACATTTTACCCAAAATAAAAGTATAAAAATATAAAAGGACCCCCGAGATTCCTGGTAAGTCCAAAAAGACTAAAACTGACCTCGAAACAAAAGGGCGGAAGACCGGGCGTTTAGAACTGGTCCCCTATGGGACAACAATAAAACAAAAAATCAATAGGACTAGTTTCCAATGGAACATCCCAGCCCGAGATATACATAACAACTCAAGATGGCTAGTTTCTCATGGAACATCCCGATCTAATATAAATCACAATACATAAACCAATGTTAGACTAGTTCACTGTGAAACATCTTGACCCAACAAGCATCAATAATATCTCAAATTAATGGAGTACATACGAGTACACTTAGATCATATTCACATAGTAGATATCATAGAAACACAACAATCATCATAGCTCAATCAACATGCATGCATGTTATTATACCACATACCACGAGAAGGGATAACAGTTCCTTACCTGGTCGATTCCACAATTGAGCTCCTTGGCTCTAAATCCATCAAACGACAAAGACCAATACTTGAATATGACCCTAGGTGGAGCTTTCGGCGGACTGTAGCGGCACAACCACCAACTTCATAGGGGCACACTAGTGCAACGAGCACAGTAAAAAACGGTGGTCGAGCAACTTCTTTCGACACTTTCCTGCTTGCGCGAACAAAGAAGATGAAGGAAAAAGGGAAGGGTTGTGCACATGATCCAAAAAGGTAGAGAAAAAAAAATGGTTTTTTAATTTAATAAAATTAGGTCAAATCAAGTGAGCTTTTGAAATCTAACAAAATTATTTAGCTAGAATAGATATGTAAAAGTAGTTTAACAACTAGGGTGTTTGGAGAGTTTTATAAATTTTCTACTATAACAATTAAGAACGAAATTTATCATTCAAAAAATCATTTAATTCATTTAATTTTAATAAAACTACAAACCTAATAAAATTATAATAACATGAAAAGTAAATCCTATACTAGAAAAACACTCAATGACCATTAGAAGGAATGCTTCAAGAGTCGTACTCGTTCCCCCTATATATCGTGTAACATTCTAACTCCAACACAAATTAACATGTATGGCTTTGTTTTTGTTTTTGTCATCACCCAAAAGACCTCATATCTATGGAGGAGTCGTCCCTCCCTTATATACCCAAATTCTTTCCCCTAACTTAGCTATCTGGGACTTTGTTTGACATGCAATATTACAACAAGGTGGTTTGTGCAAATTTTCCTATTTTTTAATTTTGTCATCATTAGTATTTTTCAAAATTTTATATTTTTTATATAGATTATAACATACTAATTTATAATATTTTATTAATTTCAAATACATTCAACATTCATATCTTTTCATACACTATAATAAATTTTCGTACTTCTAGAAATTCTCCTTTCTTTGTGCAATATTATTTAACAAAACTCTGTATATTAATCTCAAAAATAATTTATCAAAAAATACATAATTATCATAGACAAATGTGAATAAGAAAATACATAGATGTATTTGTAATATATAAATTACATCTTACAAACATTGAAAATATTGTTAAACAATATTTATCTTATAATACATGAACAACAATGATCAACTACACCATTAAAAAATCTTACAAATAATTGAAAGATGAAGAAAAGAAAATGAAAAGAAAATGGAGATGAAGAATACGAAAAAGAAAATTCACAACTAATCCTTTCAATAGAAGTCATGACCTTTTTTATAGTTGTTAAAAATGCAAATGTTTCAAAACTTTTGATATTCCTAAAGTTTTTACGCTCAATATAATTAAATGTTGTGCTCATCATTAAAAAGGAGTTACAAGTTATAATGAATGAGTTATAGAAGGTAAAATGGTGAAATATTTTGTTTTGTAAATTTAAATTTATGGAAAAGGAAATACTTTACTATCACACATTCATTACATATTTTAAGTAGGTATTATACTGAGTACATAAATGAGTGCAAATTAGTGTGTTTTTTTTAGAAAAACACACAAATATATTAATCAAACAAGAGAACAACGATTACAATCCTCCTCCACACAGGAAGGCCACCATGGGGAGAATCACACGGGTTTTTGGCTAACAAATCGGCCACCATGTTACAAGATCTATTACACGGCCTTTGTCCGCCAAATCCATAGCAAGCTGATAGGCGCTTCTGACCGAAAAAAACCCCTTAGAGCAGTGATTCCACATGATCTCATCTTTTTCTCCTGACTCACTGAGTGAGGTACTAAGAATCACCTCAACATCCTCTCAACAAAAATTTTCTCTAATAACTGCTTCCCTCCAACTGCCACCCTCATCAATGAGATTAGCAACCCTCATATTTCGCCAATCACACTTGTCCTTAATATCAAAAGGATTTCCCGATCTAGCAATCCAAGGATCATGACCAATCCCAATCTCAGACCCATCTCCCTCTTTCCATTTGTAACCCTGCTCGAACAACTCTCTTCCCCCACAAAATGTTGTGCCAAGCATATGACAGATTACTTCCCAACTCAGCTTTCAAGAAGTTACCATCCTTAAAATACTTCCCAGCTAACACTTTCCCAAGCAGGCTATTAGGATCTTTCAAAATTCTCCATCTGTGCTTGGCGAGCATCGCTTGATTAAATAGATTTAAATTCTTGAACCCTAGACCTCCAAAATTTTTCCTCCTACAAAGTTCTTCCAAGCCACCCAATGAGCATTCCATCTGCAAATGAGTGTGTTTGTAAGAAAATAAAAGACTTAATAGAATATGTTTATAATTTATAGTGTGACATAAACATAAAATCGTCTAAAAATAATTTTTTTCTTAAACAACACTTTGAGATATTCTATGATAATGATTAATACAACTCCTACACACAAATTTACATTAAGACAAAATTTTGCCTACAACTACTCTCATTCAAACAAATTTTGTATTGTAATTATTTTTTTAAAAATTCATCACAACAAACTTTTCAAACTCTTTTTCTGAATAATCAAAATAACTTTTCATTCTAAAAATTAATCTAAATCTACAAACAAACATCCCTCCAGAACGTTGGCAACGCTAAAAGTAAGCTGAGAGATTCCCAGTTTGAAAAACTGACACGAGGCGGCGACTCGGGTGGGAAAATGCGGTGGCGAAACAGTAGAACGCGGCGGCGACGGTGGCTTCACGGCGAAGCATAATCCCAACGGTTGATTTCTCCGGTGAAGGAATAAGAGAATCTGAAACCTCAAAAAGAAAGGAAGAAAAAAATGAAAAGAAGAGAGAATTTAAAGAAGAAAGAGAACGATGGAACCCAACCCCAACCACTCTGGCTCACTTATTAGGTATAAGACTTTAATTTACTCACTTTCTTCCATTGCTGTCTTCTTCTTCAAGAATTGCCGTTAAAGCTTCCCCTTCCCCTTCTCTCTCTCTCTCTCTCTTTATCTATTTCTCTATGAACCCACCATTTTTCTTTACTTGCTTCTCATTTCAGCTCTGTTTGGCTGCTGCACAACACTATTGCTCAATGCTGCTCATGGTTTTTTAGGTTTGGTTTCTCTCTTTGTCTCTCTGTTCCACTCATGAAATTTCCCTTTTCTTGCTGTTGGGTTTTGTTTTGTGCAATGTAGGTTTTATTACTGGGGTTTTGGATCTAGGAAATGGGTTATTGGGTGTTTGAAGAGATGGGTTTTGTGTTGACTGAGATTTGGAAGTTAGTGAGTGGGAGGTTTCTTGTTGTTTGGTTTCTGAGAATGTCAATTTTGAAAAGAAAATCATTCTCACTTCAATGTCAATGTCTCTGACCAAACCCCCAACCTAACTTCTGGGGATTTTGCTTTGTTTTGGGTTTGGAAATGAGTTTTATCAAGGCTACTATGGTTTTTGGTTGAAGAACTAGAACCCCTCTTTGTATTTGGGGATACACAACCACCTATCAAATTCTACATCAAGTTTACACTAAAACACTACTGGTATCAATCTACAAACAAATCGTTCATTAATCTAATTACTGCTAATACTGGTTTCTAATACCACTAATTATTCCCCTCCACTCTTTTTGCCAAATCCAAACACATCCTAAATCTGTAGTCTCTGTGTGTTAGACTGGAGTCCCTGTTTTGTACGTTTCTTTGACTGATAGGACACCTTTTGACTTGAAGAGACTTTCCGTTTGAGTTTATTGAGCTAAGTTTTGCTTCTGTATACTCTGCATCTAAAATCCTCTTCTCTCTCTCTCTCATCTTCATCAATGGAAGTTGAGCTATTGAATCTTAAGCATCAAGATTTTTGAGTTCTATACATCTTTGATTACAGTTAGAGTGCTGTTTTTTTGGTTCTTCCATGGCTGACTTTACTGTCCTTTGGCAAAAAGGTTGGACTCCTCCTCCCCTTGTGTACTTCATCTTCTTCCCCATTTAGCTTTCTCTTTAGCACTGATATCTGCCTCCATTATTCCAGTGTTTTCTTTTCTTTGCATCTAGATGGTAGATTTTTATTCCATTATCAAAGTTGTTAAAGCTAAAGCTGAGCTGAACTTTCCTTTTGGACAAAAAGAAAGTAGAATTCTTGCTTCTTTTTTTTTTCTTTTCATTTAACTCCATTGAACTTTATCAAGCAAAATTTTGTGTTATGCTTTTTCTTTTTGTTTCTCCCAAAGTCCCATATTTTTGTCTTAACTTTCAGGATTGTTGTTTTGATTTTAGGACGATTAGTCCTGGTTCTCGTGCATTATTTTACATTATTTCTGTTAAGTGTAGAATTATTTGGATGATGCAAAAGGAAGTTTAGAAATGAAAAGTGAAAAGGGGATTCTACAAGCATTTCTTTTGTTACTCACTTTAATGCCTTTTTCTTTTACAAAAAAAGGGCTATTTTTTTGTCTATTCATTTCATTCCTTTTTCTCCATCTTCTTATCCACACCACATGACTTGTTAATTTTCATTGGACTTCTTCTCACTTTTTTGCTTCAAAATTTGAATCTTCATTACTGCTTAAGAGTTAAGACAAGCAATTGGGACAAATATGTGGCTTTCTCAAGATTTGGAAGGACTAGCCTGTGTTTTGGATGTGCTTCTCCCATTAGTTAATTCATCAGACTTGGCTAACAACAACACTCATTGCATTACATCTCTTTTGAAATGGGTAGTTGGATCTCCTCCTTTTTATGAAAGCAGTTGAAATGATTATATTGCCTCGATTACTGTTCCGAAAACGTAAAAAGTAATGTATCATTATCATTACCGTGCCGACATTTTCTTGTATGTTTGTATGGCCTAGGCTTTAGTTTGGAAACAGGCTTTTTTCTGCTATTGTTATTTTGATCTCATATTTGTGTTTTATAATTCACTTCTGCAATGTATGTATAGAAGGTTGCTTCTTTTTCTTTGCATTGATTTATTTTGTGCTTCTTTCTTTGAGTTGAGATGATTTCTCTGTTTTTGGCTGATTCGTATCATTTTCGAGTTCCTGATCATAATGTGCATTACTCTGCAGGGAAAAGTACTTGTTGAGATTACACCAGATTTCTTGCTATTATAAAATAATAGGCTACCACTAGAAATCCTCCATGAGGCTTCAATTCCTTTTTGCAGCATCATCTTTACTCTTAGTTATATGCTCTCTCTCCTTCAGTGCTGCTGATTTGAATTCAGACAAGCAAGCTCTTCTTGAATTTATTTCAACGGTTCCCCATGGTCGAAAAATCAACTGGGATTCTTCTATCCCAGTCTGCACTACTTGGGTTGGCATCACTTGCAATTCAGAGCTCTCAAGTGTGCTTGCTCTCAGGCTGCCTGCAGTTGGACTGCACGGTCCCATCCCTGCCAATACACTCGGAAAGCTAGACGCTCTTCGAACTTTGAGTCTTCGATCTAATAACCTGAATGGAAACCTTCCATCAGATGTGCTATCCCTTCCCTCCCTAAAGTTTATATATCTTCAACACAATAACTTTTCTGGTAAAATTCCTTCTTCCTTGTCGCCTAGCCTTACTTTCCTTGATCTGTCCTACAATTCTCTCACCGGGAGCATTCCGACATCGATACAAAATTTAACGCACCTCACTGGCCTCAATCTTCAAAATAATGCCCTGACCGGATCCATTCCTGATATCGGTCACCTAAAGCTTAAGCAATTGAATTTGAGCTACAACCATCTAGGTGGTCCCATTCCTGCTTCTCTGCAATCATTTCCTCCTTCTTCCTTTGAAGGGAACTTACTGCTATGTGGTTCTCCTCTGAAAAATTGCTCCATTGCTGGTGCATCTCCCTTGCCGTCTCCTCCTTCTGATTCAATCGCACCAAAGACAAAGAGTGAAAAGAGAATAAATATCGGAGCGATCGTTGCCATTGCATTAGGTGGTTCTGCAGTGCTCTTCCTCCTGGTGATATTGATAATTGTCTGCTGTATGAAGAAAAAAGATGGTGAAGGTACTACTGCTGCAGTGAAAGGAAAGGGTAAAAAGAACGAGCAACCGAAGGAGGATTTCGGAAGTGGGGTACAAGAGCCCGAGAAAAACAGGCTGGTTTTCTTTGAAGGATGTGCTTTTAATTTTGATCTCGAGGACTTGTTAAGGGCCTCAGCCGAAGTGCTCGGGAAAGGGAGTTATGGAACTACTTACAAGGCAATCTTGGAGGAAGGGATAACAGTGGTAGTTAAGAGGCTGAAAGAAGTTGTAGCTGGGAAAAAGGAATTTGATCAACAAATGGAGATTGTTGGGAGGATGGGCCAGCATCCAAACATCGTGCCTCTCCGCGCCTATTACTATTCGAAGGATGAGAAACTCTTAGTTTATGACCATGTCGTTGCTGGAAGCTTTTCGGCATTGCTCCGTGGTATGCTATACTAAATCTCTTGCCATTATTTTTGCTTTTATGGATCTTTTTCCATAAGATAATTTTGCTCTCATCTCATTGCAGGAAGTCGAGAAGGCGGACAAGCACCTCCGGATTGGGAAACAAGAGTGAAGGTTGTACTGGGGAGTGCCAAAGGCCTTGCACATATCCATTTGGCGAGCGGGGGAAAGTTCATTCATGGAAACATAAAGTCCTCTAACATCCTTCTCACACAAGACTTGAATGGTTGTATTTCAGATTTCGGCCTGACTCCTTTGATGAACTCCCCTGCTATTCCCTCTAGAAGCTCAGGATATCGTGCTCCAGAAGTTATCGAGACTCGGAAACCAACTCAAAAGTCTGACGTTTACAGTTTTGGAGTTGTTTTGCTCGAGATGTTGACTGGGAAAGCACCAGCCCAATCGCCAGGCCGCGACGAAATAATGGACCTTCCAAGATGGGTTCAATCCGTGGTAAGAGAGGAATGGACATCAGAGGTGTTTGATGTAGAGCTAATGAAGTATCAGAACATTGAAGAAGAGTTGGTTCAAATGCTCCAAATAGCAATGGCATGCGTGTCTCGAGTGCCGGACATGAGACCAACAATGGAGGAAGTCGTAAGGATGATTGAGGATGTCCGTCCATCTGACTCGGGAACACGACCGTCGTCGGAAGATAACAAAATCGGGGGGGATGGGGATGGGGACAATGACTTGGATACTCAGACCTTGTAATTGCTCTTCATCTAACTGAGTGAGTTGTTGTGTGTGTTTGTGTGATGTAATTCTTTATATTTTAAGGGTGTTATTGTTGTAGGTTTTGATTGGTCTGTTTGTATTTTCTCTTGTAATAACCATGTCTATCCATTATAAAGTAGCCATGCTGCTGTTTATCTTAGTTACATTCATTAATTGTTATATTTGAGTTGTGAATTCTATCTTGCTGCAATTGAATGTGCAAAATCCTTTGTAATAGCTACAAAAGATAATATAATTAAAGATAAATTCATGAGTTGGAAATTAAATATTTTATTCTTTTGATATATTTATTCAAAAATACATAAATAAATGTGAAAATGTAGAATGAATAGAATCCACATTTGTTAGAATTTTAGAACTACGTATCCTTAAAATAAGGAGAAAAAAGTTCGCTACCTTGAGTTATATGATGAATACAACATAGCTGCATTGTTCTATAACTTTTTAAAGATAAAAGCATTTCAAAACTTTATTTCTTTCTTTTTTTGAAAACTTTTTCATGAGGCTCGTGAGGGAAGTTGCACCAATTATACTGTGTTTTTGTTCGGTTGACTAGTGTCACGATCCAACTTCGTTGTCGTTGCAAAGCGGTCGTGAGACACTTGCTCTAACCCGGCGAGTAAGTCAGCCAAACGAAAATCGTAGAGCGGGTGGCACGACAGGGCCAACCTCCCCTAAAGAGCCTCGAGAAAGGTTTTCGAAAGAGAGAGAGAACGTTTTAAAATACGTTTTATCTTTGAAAAGTATATGATCAGA
>JBBMEG010000024.1:13865228-13892241 GCA_037832605.1 Cyclanthera cordifolia
ATAAAAGCATGATAAAAATGGGTGTAGAGGTTCATGCGGCCATGTGCAACACGCACTGGACAAGCAAGACCGTGACAACTAGCTCGTCGAGTTAGAGCACGCGCGCACACACACACTCGCACACACCCGCACGCAGGCGCGTGCACACACATTGAAACGAATTACTTGACTATTTTAGTGAACAATAATTGAGGCAAGTGATAGCAAAAGAATAATGATTCAACGACATTAACTTTTTAAATGTCTCATTTTAATTCTTTAGACTTAGTTCAAAATTTGGTCTCAATAATGAATTTGAAATTAATATTTAAGTCTAATTATTTCAATAACGTTAATAATTTTAATACAAGTAAGGAAAATATATGAACAAATTATTAAAATATATAAAGAAAGATGATAATTTTTAAATAATAATTAACAATTTTTTTTAATAAGATCGATTATTATTATTATTATTTTAATTTTTTTGAAGTTATAACACTAGGAGTGGGGACTTGAATCACAGATCTAGCGGATGCTAATTATTTTTTAATTGATTTTTTTTAAAGTCGAGACTAAAATTTAATTTTGAAAGTTTATAAATTTAAATGAAAACAAACTTAAAAATTTGAGAGAAAAATAGAGCAAACCTCAAAATAAAAACTAAAAAAATGTAGATCCAAAATAGAACAAAAATTTAAAATTTAACGATGAAAATCAATTTTTACCTATTTTTAATTATAAGAATATATAGCAAAATTTTGAAAATATTTTTTGAATAACAGAAAAATAGATATGTAAAATGACAAAAATACTCTTGCTTCAATTAGTTGCGCTAATAACTTCAATCACTTAAGTTGATAGTCTTCAATCAGTAGTTTCATATAAACCAAATTAGTTTGTTGATAATTTTCAATCAATTTGCTTGAAAAGAAGAGGTAAAACCGAAAGTTTTGAAAAGCGAATAAAAATTCATCATGGGAATGAAATATTGCTCCTAAATATTTTATTTATGTTTAAAAATAAAATTTTCTTTATATAATCCTAAATAAAAATCTATCATTTTTCTTTATATAATCCTAAATAATTTATTTTATGTTAAAAATCTTTTTTAATGCAAAGTTCAAAGACAAATAACTATAAATCTCAATGTTTATGACTAAATATAGGGATATGATTCAGTCAATGATGAAATTTGAAATTTCAACTCAAAATTTTAAATACTGCAAAAAAAGAACATTTCCTTGTAAAAGGATGAAAATGCACCTCACTAATTTAACTTATTGAAAATAATTAATTTTGCCGATCAATCAATCGAAAAAGTCGGTGACACAGTAATTTTATTGTTTTGTATTCTTATTTGAGAATAGTAGTGTCTCATAGAGTTTGTCGTCTTTTCCCCAATTTGTACTGACAAAAACATTTAAATAAAAGTTAGAAGAAAAATGGCAATTGCTTAAATATTAAAATATATGTTACAATTAAATTTGAAGTAAAAGTTATTATTATTATTTTTTTTTTAGAAAATTTCTTTTATATTTGGTTTTCGTATTTCAAAAATCATATTTTTATTTTTGGTATTTCAATAATTTTAATTTTAATTTTTAAGATGACAAAATCAAAATTTTGGTTTAAATGAAGACTAAATTAAGTTTAAACTGTAAATTATTAATGAAATAATTGTTTATTTTTTTTCATATAAAAATGAATAATTATTAACTTATTTTTGTCTTGACTTGAATTTAATTTAAATAGTATATAAAAACAAACTTAAAAGATAGATGAGAATTGTGGAGTATTGAAATTAAAAGGGTTTGGTTTTGAAATTAAGGGAGTAAGTTGAAACTATACCAAAAATACAAGTTTAATTTATATTATTCATATATTTCAAAATCACACACTTTTCTTACTAATACATGAATAATACTCAATTTTTTATATTTATTTTCTTTTAATAATTCAATATCAAAATAATAATTTTATCCGTATTGAAATGGATGATTTTGTTATCCTGATTCTCGAACATAAAATTAATTATTATTTTCTTTTTTGAGACTAGGGATGAGGAATTAGAATTCGTGACTTTATGTGAGTAGATGTCGCTGAACTACTGCTCTTTTATTATTATTAAAATGTGAGAATAAAATAGTTTAATTTTGAAATGCAACTACAAATAAACCATTTCTAATGTATTTTTCTTGAATAAAAAAATCTTACTTTTGAAAGAGAGAGGAACAAAACTATGTATTCTAAAAAAAAAAAAAAAAAAAAAAAAAAAAAACTATGTAAAGAAAAGGAAGGGCTTGAAATGCGGTAAATCAGAAATGGTGGATTTGGGATCGCTATAAATATTCTATATCTATCATTTGCGATTAGGCGAAATTCAAACATTGTCAAATTCCACAAGAAAACCAGAGGCCGACGAACAAGCAGCGGTTTCTGGGGGCCGCCGTCGATCCGTTTTTGAAGTCTATTTCCTTCTCCACCGCCCTTTTCAGCCGGTTCCGATCTTCATCCCCTTGTCGATTTTGTATTCTTAAGGTTTTTTCTTAATTTCCTTTCGATTTCTCCCTTTTTTGTGTTGATTCTCTTCGTTTTTCGCATAACCCTTTGCTTGTTCTGTCCTTGGCTTTATGGGTTTGTTGAATTTTCTCGTTTTTTGTTGTTTATTTGTGTAGATCATGGCTTCAAAGCGTATCTTGAAGGAACTCAAGGATTTACAGAAGGATCCGCCCACATCTTGCAGCGCTGGTATGTTTTCAAGCTTCGATCTCTCTCTATTTGATGATTATTTTGACCCTTTTGTTCGAATTGTGTTTCCTTGATGGGAAATGAATGAATTGGATTTTGTTTCTCGGTTGTTTTTGAGATTTGGGGTGGATATATGCCCTAAACAGATGTGTTTTGATGTATTTTTCCTTAGCAGATGGTTGTGGTTTTGTTGTTGAACTTTTGATCTGTCTTGATTTTTTGATGTTTTTTGTTTTGTTTTGTTTTGTTTTGTTTTGTTTCTTTTTAGTTGTGAGATTGGGATGCTTGTTTGAACTTCTTTTGTTTTTTGGATAGGTCCTGTAGCTGAAGACATGTTCCATTGGCAAGCGACCATTATGGGACCATCTGATAGTCCTTACTCTGGAGGCGTTTTTCTTGTCAATATCCATTTTCCTCCTGATTATCCTTTCAAGCCCCCCAAGGTGAATGATGCTTGTCTTCCCTTTCGTGATCCAAATGATTTGCGTTTGACGATTCTATGTTTATTGTCTGCTTTTCGTTGATAGAGGTTTGAGGTCTCTTAGGTATGCTCCCTTGGAGGTTCTAGGTTCAAAATTTTTTATATGTTTATTGTCTGCTTTTTGTTGATAGAGGCTCGTGGTCTCTAAGGTATGCTCCCTTGGAGGTTCCTGATTCGAAACCTTTTTTTTTTATGTTTATTGTCTTCTTTTCGTTGATAAAGGCTTGGGGTCACTAAAATATGCTCCCTTGGAGGTTCCATATTCGAAACCCCCAGTGAGCTTAATTGTAAAATTCTTTGTTGTCTTTTGGGTTTGGGCACGATTGTCCTTAGTATGCAGTGAGGCAAAACTCTGATTCTCGATTGTAAAATAAAAGAAAAAAAAAAGAGGATAGGACAACCATCTGCTGGGTTTAATGATTGTGGTGTATTATTGTTCAGGTTGCTTTTAGGACCAAAGTGTTTCACCCAAATATCAATAGCAACGGAAGCATTTGTCTCGACATCCTTAAAGAACAGTGGAGCCCCGCACTTACGATTTCCAAGGTTTGTTTGATTTTTTCTTGTTGGATTCACTCATAGTTTATCATTTGGTTTCTAATTCTGGCTTATTATTGGTTGTGGTGTTTGGACATTGAATAAGTGTAACTATTTTTGTGATGCTTGAGATCTATGCACATCTACCACGGTAAAGTAAAGTTAAGTTCCCTATTCAATGGAGAATCTTAGAACACTAATTATATGAAAAATTCTAGAGCTCTATGACCTTTAATGTTGACAGCGTATTTCAAACTCTGTTCTTTGTCTCTTCTGTAGTTTTGTTCGATCTTATAAACAATCTGTAGTTTGGAGATCTTTCGTTTTATGTTGATAATTTAGCATTGGTCCTTTTTTGTGATAAAAATACCCTCTTTCATTGGGACAGAAATGTACCAATAACACAGTCATACATACGATACTAGAGTCCACATAAAGGGCAAAGGAGCCTTCAGAAATGGCTTTCAATAGAATCTGGCCTACCAAATATTTATAAAATACTTAGTAACCAAAACCACGAGGAGAAGCATTGAATCATATGACAGATCAAATATCATTGGAAATCACTTATTCTCTCGAGAAATGTCATGTTTCTCTCGACTCAAATATCGTACAAAAAATAGCACAAATCTCAATTTGCCAAAGAACCATCTTATCATTTGAGAGGCCGTACTCCTTGCAATCACAATCGTGTACTTTTGGTGTAAAGATAAGTGCCCTTTCTCTTCCTATAGTTTATCTTATTTTATTTCCAATTGAAAACTTTTCCGTTAACTCTTTAGGTGGTTGGAGTTTTTTTCCTCCATTTCATTTTTTCAATGAAATTGTTTTTGTTAAAAAAAAAAAAAACTCCTTGCATATTATAGTCCTAGTCCAAAACGCTACTAATCTTGGGATGGCCTAGAGTAGCTTTGAGACATTTGAGAACCATTGTTAATTTGTTTTTGTACCCTAATAGCCAGAGTTCCTTTTTGTTTTCATCATGGGATAAAATCCGTTTTATGGTGAACTTACATTCTCGTCAACTATGTTGATTTATGTTCTAGAAATGATTCCAATAACCGTAACCCTCCCCCGAGAAAGTGGAACTAAACATTAATGGGGCTTTGTGTTCATGAAACAGGTCCTGCTCTCTATATGCTCATTGCTGACTGATCCAAACCCAGACGACCCTCTTGTACCGGAGATTGCACACATGTACAAGACTGACCGAGCCAAGTATGAATCGAGCGCACGAAGCTGGACTCAGAAGTATGCGATGGGTTGAGATGTTTTTTTGTTGATGATGGATGATGCTGCTGGTTATGGCATCGTTGTGTTGATGATGGACGATGCTGCTGCTGGTTATGGCATCGTGTGTAGGGGGATCCTGTTGTATTTTCTCGTTTCTTCGAGTTATTTGGACTGTGTAGGTTTTCAAAAAAGAAAAAAAAAGTCTTATGGTGTTGTCACTTTGCCTCTGAAAAAAAGTTGGAAGCAGGCTGTTGTCTTATTACCTGCATTGAACATTCCCCTTTGTGGGGATTTGATGCAAACATCTATATTTATCTCATAGACAAGTTATTGCCCATTTTTTCACTTCCGTGTTCTTTATTTTGTTATCTGTTTTTTCATTTCTTACAAAAAAAAAAAAAAAAAAAAAAAGAAAAGAAAGAAAAATCTAATAATTACTTTGAAACCTCTAGGAAGTAGTAGTTCAAATTTCTTTTATTTAACCTAAATTTGTTGGTTTTTATTTTTGAATTTTGGTTAGGATTAGTGGGTGATTGGTTTCTTTGGTTGTGGTCTTTTGTTTAGATGTTGAATTTAATGAAAAAGTGGAACCTTTAACTGTTGTTTGATGATGGTGGAGCTTCAAGCCTGGATGTAACTGCTTACTTTGTTTGGGTTTGTCTCCAATTTTCCCTGCCATTGTATACTTATATCATCATGCACTCTTAAACTATAATTTCTCTGGTATTTTATTTTTGTTTAGGGTTTCTTCTACCATCGTCACTAAATAAAGTGGAGGTGACGATCGGTAAGCTCAGCTTGTTCTTGTGGTAATGTCGAAAAGATATCCGGATCGCAACACCATGATGCGGATGGTAAAGTTTGGTATACATTCATGTTATACATTCATGTCATTAAACTATGGGTACAATTTTTGTCGAGTCGATTTTGTTGATTCATTTATCAAATGATTAATTTAAATGCCTTTGTTTTGGGAAAAGAAATTGCAAATTAAATCGACTGATTAAACTTGCCATGTTGCAATATATTTGATGCATTTATTTAACACTTCTAGAGATACATTTCAAAATCTTATTTTTTATTTATTTTTTTTTTTTTTGAAAACCTTTTTTAGAGAGATTGCTCTCAGTTGTGACACTCACTTTGTGTTTTTGTATGGTTGACTTGTTTGCAAGGTAGAGTAAGTGTCTCATGATCATCTTGTAAGGGTAACGATTATGGTACATTAAATACTAAATGAGATCGTTTTGTAAAGGCAACGATTATGGTACTTTTAGTACTAAGTAATTCATGGTTTTAGTAGTGTTATTTCTCTCTCTACTCATGAACCACTTACGCTTAAACTTTGACATTGAAGATTAGGACATCCCAATTTCTTTTATCTCAAACATTTACTCAAATTTTTATTAAAGGTAAAGCTCCTTTCTTTATTGTAAAAGTTGCATTTTTTCTTAAAAAAAATAGTAATAATAATAATAATAATAATCTATCCATATATTTACAAAAACTTTAATAAAACTTCCAAATGTGTATACTTAATTTATAATGATGTTTGAGATCCTTTTAGGATTATGACTAAGTGAGAAAAAGTGATTTGCTACTTTTATTGGTGATCATACGCACTTATCTGAGATTTACTTAGTGACAAAATTCTAGGGTGAAAGATATTTTTACTCATTTTTATAATATGATTGATTCTCAATTTTAAACTAAAATCAATATTGTACACTCCAACGATGGAATTGAATATTCCAATGAATACTTAAGTAAGTTTGTAAAAGATAAAGGTGTCGTACACTAATCTACTTATCAAGATACTCCTCAACAAATTGAAATTATTGAACAAAAAAAAAAGCATTTACTTGATGTTGCTCGTGTCTTAATGGATTTCATGCATGTTTTTAAGTATTTATGGAAAAAACATTGCTTTCAACTGCCTATTTAATAAATAGGATGACAAGTAAAATATTGGATTTCAAAACCCCTTGAATGCCTTAAATTGTCTTTCCAACTAATATCATAAATTTTGATTTACTCATCAAAATCTTTGGTTGTATTGCATACATTTTTTTTAAAGCCCTATTTTACATCAAAATCTCTTTAGGGGAGAAATCTTATTTTAAAGATATCGTTTGAGCAATATCTTTAACTATTTTGGGTCTTTTTCTCATGTCACTCATCGTGATTTATCTCTCTAGTTCTTTAGTGCCAAATATAAAAATGTCTCATTTAGAGGAGAAATACTATAAAATAACTTTTTGGGTTGAATTCTTGAGTTATAGATTTATACTAAAAGAGTAGTTGATCAAAGGAAACTAGAACAAATAGTAAATTCTCACAACTCAATATGAAACTCTAAGGAATAATAATACTTCTTTATTTTAAATGATGAAAAGTTCATGTTTGATAAATCTATCTTCTACTTTAGTTCTTTCAATTGTTCCTCCCAGAGCTCATGTCCTCAATGCTCAATGTTGAAATGCCTGATAACCTAACTTTTAGTCTTAATCATTTAAATACTCAAAATTCATATCAATTTATGATCTTTTATCTTCCTATTATTATTAGAAAATGTTCTTGAGCTTATACTAAACATCCCATTGTAAATTACATCTCAAATGAAAATGTGACCAATAGCCATAAAGCTTTCTTCTTTGGGATAGACAATGTATTTGTTCAAAGGAATATATGGAAAGCCCTAGATGATTTAAATTAGAGAGCACAAAGTGCACTTCTCGGGCAAACCTGGTCCAAATGAGCTCTTTCATCTGCTCGACGATTACTTCGTTCCTCTCATGGTTGAAAGCTCTTTGATTTTTCCTTACAAGTTGATGATCTCTATCTGTTAGAGGTTGTGCTCTAAATTCCTATTAGTTTGTATTTGAAAAACAAACATTTAAAATGTTTGACATTTGATGTAATATTTCAATTATTAATAAAGATTATTATTTTCATAAATTGCACATTTAATATACAAACGTCATTCAACCTTATCACATTAATTGGATTAATGACGATACTTCCATGGTATTTGGATGTACACTTAGACAAGTATGTGAGACATACAAGTAGATCTAGTTCCAAGTTAATAACCTAAAAGGTCTACAATATATGGACTAAGGTAGGGTGCCTAAGTCCTGGTGACATAATTGGTATAGCTCGCTTTGCAATTGTTGCAAAAGATCTGATCCTGGTTGTTCATGTAGAGACATGCGACTGAGGGTGTCTATGTAAAAATAAATTTTTGCATAAGATGTGACCAGAAGTATATATTGTGATCGGTCTAGTAATTTCGTCAACAATTACTTCAATAAGGATGATCATATATCGACGTGATCTTAATTTTGAGTGGTAGTAAACTCCTATTTCATGAAAGCGTTCTTTGATGTGCATAGGTGAGACTAACCAAACAAGTAATAAGTCTCCCACGTTGGAAATTTTCTTAGTGAGTAGCTAGGAACACAATGTCACAAAAAGGAATTCATACATTCTTTAATATTGAGGAAGATGTAGAGTTGTTTCCTTAAGAACTGATTCCGGAGCCTAAACAAAGGGAACCCGCGTCTCATTGGTACGAGAGGACATGAGTTTATAGTTTGATAATTAAAACCTTGTTCATTAGGGGAATCGGTGGCACTTAAGGAGAAAGATGTAATCACAAGGATAGAAGATATTTCTTGTCCAAGTTGTGAATTACGAACAAGCTCTTGAAGAATCATATCAAAGATGATCGATTATATATGTGGACATAACTTGTCCTATAATGGGAAAGAGTTCAGCACATGGCTGAAGTAAGCTTGGTGTTACCGAAGAGAGATTTGATCTCAGGTCATTGTAGCTTTCAACTTTAGGTCCACCGATCCTCAAACTAGCTCATACTTGCTGACACACTATTTTATTGGAGAGTGAGTTTGACTATGTTTGACATAGTTAATCAGAGCTTAAATTTAATTTATTAAACTTGATTATTAATAAAGTTGATATATTAATTTGATATTTGTTGGATAAATATAAAAAAGAAATAATTAATTTACTAGATAAATTAATTATATAAATCATTATTGGATAATTATTTATTAAATGAGGAAGATTAATTTTATTGGATTTATTAATTAGGTAAATAATTGTTGAATTATTTATTACGAAAGGATTAATTAATAGGTTGGACATATTAATTGTATTAATAATTATTGAATAATTATTAAAGAGTATATTAATTGAATTAAATATTAATTGAATAGTAATTATTTAAAGAGAATTAACTTATATATTGGATATATTAATTGAATTAATATTTATTGGATAAATATTTTTTTAACACACTTTATTGAATAAATATTAATTAAAGATAATTAATTAATATACGAGATATATTAATTAAAAGATATTTATGGATAAATATTGTAGACAATTTTTTTTTTAAAGAAAAAAAAATTGAGAATATTTATTAAATAAATATTAAAAGAGACTTTTATAATATCTTTTTATATTAGGTATTAAAAGATAGTATTCTTTCATTGTTTGAATATCTACTAAAGCTATAAATAGACGTCCTTGAGGCTGATCTCTATTCTCCTCCATTCTCATGGTGAGAATACCAAACCTCTAACAAAATTCTCCCAGCTCCCTTTTCTAAAAGCTTCCGACTAGCATGTAGCAAAGAATTCATAACTTTAAATAAAAGAGGAGATCGTTCAATATCGTATATGGAATATTCGATCATCCTCAACATAAAGACTTGTTAGACTAGATCAGAAGCGTCATTCAACACGAATATGAATTTACAATAAATAAATCACCTAGGGTGTTGCATGTATATTAATTTAATGATTTAATAAATTATAAATTTTTGTTATCACATCTGCCACGTTTATAGCATGCTTCTATCCTATATTCCTAACACTATCAATGTTTAAGCGATGCACCATAAATCTTGGATCCACCCCGGACACGTCCTTTGCAAACTCCAGATCAAGTCAATAGGTGTAAATCCCTCACTGACTCAATTTAAAACACATCAAGTCGATAGATTTTATCCTGTTCAAATGTTGATGCTGCCAGATTTGGATATTACTCTCCTTAAATTGATTTTACATCTGATCATTGAATTGATTGTAAGTGTTGATTTAATTCTATTCAACCCCACCCCTATGCATTCTTTCTTTAAATCTCGTTGGTCTTGCTACATCTGGACATACTTCTGAATCTTGTTGAGTTGTAGTGAGTTCCTAAACTGGTTTTCAATATTATTTTGTTACATTGAATGGAGTTAACACTCTTCTACTTTACTTTCAATTTGGTGTGTTTTCTGAGCTTCTTATACTTAGTATCCTACAAGTTCTTGAATTTTTTGCTTTATTTTGGTATTCGTTTGATTCCCAGTTGTTTATCTTTAATCTATCCACCATATGAGTTAAACTAATGTAGTTTTATTGTATCATATTTTGAGTTTAACTTGTTTTATATTTTTCATCTTATGGTTCAGTTTTGATCTTCATTATCGGTTACTTTTTTTTATATGCTCAGTTCGAATCTCATGCTCTATTTCTTAACTTGTTTTATGTTTTTAGTTTATGTCCTTGTTTTTATTTTTAATCGATTTCGGTTAATTTATTTTTATATGTAGAGTTTCAATCACATTCCTTAGCTCTATTACATTACTTATTTTATGTTATTAATTTATGTCAATGTTTTCATTTGTAATCGATCTTGTTTTAAGTTTTTATCTTCGTTGTTGGTTTATTTTTTATATGTTGAGTTCCAATCTCATTGTTTGGATTTGATTCTTTACTTGTTTTTGGTTTTTAATTTTATGTTTCTATTCTTATCTTCATTGTCGATTAAGTTTTTTAAAACAAACTATCCGATGAAATGCAATTGATCTCGTTTGAGAAATGAAAATTGAATTCATTCTAAGACTGAAGATTTTTACCATCCATTTTTATCATTTTAGCGTTCTTTGGTACTATTTGTTGAGTTTAAAATGACTATATATTTAACTAAACATATTCACTTTATAATATATTATTAGGTTGATAGTGCGATCTTGTGTAGTGATTGTTTGTCGAATTTCAGACCGTTGAAGATTTGTGTACCAATTTTGTATATTTGAGTAATTATAGTTAATATGTTGTTTAATTGTAGTTTTGATGTTGCTATTTTCATATTACCTATTGTTTTTTTTTTTACACTTGTTTATTTATGTTTTTTTCATATGTATTTTGTAGAATATTAGGAGAGAATAACTTTACTTTATTTCTCACACCCAATAATGATACAATCAATGCGATTTAAATAGAAAAGCTTTCCTAACTAAAATAGGAGAAAAAAATAAAAAATAATATAATGTTATAATACTCCTTATTATATTTACAAGATAATTAAATAATCTTAATATAACCAACAAATTATACGATTACATGGTAAACGAACTCTGATAATATATTTTTTGGTGTATAAGTTGGTAGCTATTTCGGTAATATGTTTCATTCGATATCAACTTTGAAACTAAAATTTGAAAATTGAGATGTACACCAAATGACAAGTTAAAAAAAAAAAAAGATTTTGAAAAAGTTTGTAAACAAATGATATTGATTTGTAAAGTTAGATCATACTCCTTAAAAAATAAAGTTGTATGACTTTAAATATAAGTTAGAACGAAGGTTTAAAAAATTTGGATTTGATAAAATTAATTGGTAGTTTAGGGTTATGTCCAGAATGTGGAAAAAAAATGACTAATATAAACTTTTGTAAATGGATTCTAAATTATGTAAAAAGTAAAATTAGAATAAATAAAAATATTTATAAACAAATGTTTTTGAATAGTAAAGTTAAATCACACTCATAAATAAAGTTGGATGACTTTAAATATAAGTTAGAATGAAAGTTTAATAAAATTTGGATTTGATAAAATTAATCGGTAGTTTAGGATTATATCCATAATACGAAAAAAAATGAGTTTAGTAGACTAATACAAATTTTTGTAAATGGATTCCAAATTATGGAAAAAACAAAGTTAGAAAAAGTGAAAGTATTTGTAAACAAATGTTTTTGAATAATAAAGTTAAATAAAGTTAAAATGAATGGATCATAAAAATAGGATTTGATCATATTTTAGATTATAGATCTGGATAAAGTTATAGCAGTATTGGCTATACTTTACACATGCAAAATCAAGTTCTTTTATTAACGAACCGATCATCAACTACAATCCTAAGAAGAAAAATGATATCTCATTATTTAGACACCACTTTCGACAATGACTATCTTTAAATTGATAAGAGAAAGTAACATAGCTTGTCGTGATACAACAAGAATGGACCATCTCTGTTTTCGAGCCCTGTGCAACATGCTAAGGACACACGGTGGTCTTCAAGGTACCGAATGCATTGATGTTAACAAAATGGTAGCAATGTTTCTGCACATATATGCACGTGATGTTAAAAATTAGGTGATTCGTCGAATTTTCACAAGATCGCGCAAGACTGTTTGTTGACACTTTTAGAAGATTTTTTGAGCGATGTAATTCGTTGTCACAACATTTTGTTTAAGATTTTTGAATCAATCCAATCATCATGCACCGATAATAGATAGAAATGATTTGATGTATGGTAACATAAACCTAACTGTTATCACATCCCTAAACCAGCCACATACCAATTTCAATGACTTTTTTTTCAAACATGCAGAATTACCTAGGTGCTTTAGATGGTACTCACATAGAGATGCATGTTCGAGTTGAGAGTTGTGCATCTCTTAGAAATAGGAAGGGTTTGATCACCACGAACGTCCTTGGTGTGTGCACTCCAAGTGGGGAGTTCATGTGCGTCCTTGCTGGATGAAAGGGGTCAGTTGTTGACTCTTGAGTTTTAAGAGATGCTTTGTCAATGAACAATGTATTCCATATCCCACGTGGTAAATTCTGAATAGAATGACGTGAATCTTCAAATAATTGAGAATAGAATTTAACCAAATTTTTATTGGTCTAGGATATTACCACCTTTGTGATGCTGGCACAAGGTTTTTTGGCTTCCTATAAGGGCAAGCAATATTATCTTTCTAATCGAAGGGGTTCTAATCCGCTTTGTAACCCGAGAGAGTTTTTTAATAAGTCGCACTCATCAACAAGATATATAATAAAAAAAGCATTCGATGCTCTTAAGAATCATTGTGCCATCTTGGGAACAAGTTCTTTAATCCGCCTAAAGTCCAAGTGAGGATAATAACAACTTGTTGTATTTTACACAATTTAATTTGTCAGGAGATGAGTTCAACGATGTGTCTAGACATATTAGGCGATGATGACGTTGTTGTGACTCAAGCAGAAATGGAAAAGCAATCTAACATTAATTTCGTCGAGACATCCCCACAATGGATCCATTTTCGTGATTCACTTGTCCAACGGATGTACAATGCATCTCATGCTTCCAGTTAATAGACTTTGTAATTATATACGAGGTTTTACTATTTTTAGGGCTACTATATACTTTTGTTTCATACATCGCGTTGTTACTACTTTCAGCTTTTATGAAATGAAAAAGGTAATATTGATCGCTGTTTATAATTATTCATATTATTTTAACTTACTTGTAGAGCCATGTCAAGACCTTCAAAAATTGTCTGTGGCAATTAGATAGTATTGGAAGAAAGAACTCTATTGCAACGTTCAATTGAGCTTGTGCAGGCTGGTGGCTAGAGATCAGATAATGGTACTTTTAGGAGTAAGTATCATTATGAACTACTTTGGCTAATGAATTCAACAATTCCTAGGGGTTAGATCACATCGATATATGTTATAGATTGTCGGGTGAAGACTAAAACGCCAATACCAAACTGTGACAATTGATGTGGTGGCTTCAGTTGAAATGATAATAACAAGTAAATAGAAGTAGATCAATCAGTTTTCGACACTTAGGTCCAGATATTTAATATAATCAACTACATTTATAATTGATTGAATATATTTCATCAAAATTTATTTGAACTTTTCTCTTCTTAGGCACATCGAAATGCAAAAGGTATGAACAACACCATTTTTTCATTACGAGGATCTAGCCTATATTTTTGGGAAGGACAAGGTTGATGGTACGTTCACACAAGAGGCGAGAGATATTGTGGTAGAAGGTTCTTCTGGTCTATAGGATGAAGAAGGGTGTTTCTAAAGAAATAAGATTCAGACACACCCACTAGCCGAACTGTGAGACCGTCTTCTTCTTTTGTAGGTGAGAAACGCAAGAGAGTATCAGAGAAGCAGGAAATGATTGACACTCTATGTGTCGGACTTGACATGTAATACAGTGAAATATGGAAGATTGTTGATTGGCCGAAAATAAAAGTGAAACTGATGTACGAGGAGAAAGACTTAAAAAGATATAAGGTTGCTATAATGCTCCATGAATTATTCCCATCGCTGGCCAGTTCATAGATGATTGTGTTAATGGATATTCTGTTTAAAGACTTGGAAGAAATCGACTTATTTCTTGTTGTTCCTCCCGAAGACCAGCATAGCTACTACGACTATTTGTCCTCCACTATGCAATCTAATAGGGCATTGTTTCTATAGGCATATGATACGTATTTTCTTGTTATGCCTCCTACACTTCTTTGATTAGATGTATATGTTTTTGTTTTATGAATTTCAGTTATCCTAAACACTTTTGGTCATGTATTTGGTATCTATATTCTAATGAATTTTATTCCATCCTTAGTTAGTGGCCTATAAATTCAATTGATCATTGAGTTACAAAATTGAGAATTAAATTACTAACATTTTAAATCAATTCATACTTGTTTAACAAGACCATTATGAAATAAAAGTTAGTTCATCTAATTTATTGTATTTCAATTTCATTAAAAAAAAATCAACTCAGGTTAACATTCATAACAAACATAATTAAACTTAACTTAACATCTGCCACAAACACAACTTAACTTAAAACTAAGCTTAATTTAACACTCCTCTTTACGAAAGGGTCAATGGTGTGTTGGTTTCATTGTTTGATGGTAATCCTGTTTAACACACACGTTTGATCTTAGAAATTAGTATTTTACTCTCATTTATTCGAGAGCAGTTGTGCTCTCTATGTAGAGTTTGTGATCCCCCAATTTGTACTAAAAAAACAAACTCCTCTAAACTTAATCCTTGCCCCCAAATGCGCCCTAAACTTTCACCTTGTTCCATTTTGAATCTTAAACTTTCATGAATTTTGAAGTTTGTTTCGTTTTAATCCTTGAACTTTCAAATTTTTAATTTTAGTCCTTGAATTTTAAGGTTTGTTTCGTTTCGATCTCTCAACTTAAAAAAAAAAAACCTTAAATTGTTCTTTAGAAAAAAAATTGTTTACTTTTCTTTAGAAAAATAAAATTATCATATTCCTCTCTTAATTTTTAAAATATATTCACATTTTATATTTGACCATATTAAAATTATTAACATTATTGAACCAATTTCGATTAATATTGACTTCAAATTTATTTTAGGTGTCAATTTTAAGTTTTTCTTTTTAAGTATAAGGACTAAAATTTTTACACGGAACTAAAATGAAACAAAATTCATGGACTAAAATTAGACTTTTAATAGTTTAAAGATAAAAATAAAACAAAGGTGGAAGTTTTTTTTTTTGAGTAAAAAAAAAGTGGAAGTTCAATAACCAAAATAGTAACCCTTAAAAAATTGGAATTGAAACTGAAAAAAGAAAAAACAAATTAAGGATACAAAGTAAAAGGAATGGAAGAAATATCAAGTACAAAATACTACACACATGAAAGTGATGATGAAGTAAAAATATATTTGAATTATAGTGACCTCTATTGATATTTAATACAAGCTACCAGGCAGAATAGCGACAGAGTTTAGATAGTGGGAAGATAACAATTGAACAGAACTAATTAGCCAAATATTGAACTTTTGATCAATCAAAACTGTTGAAGTATAATGACCTTACTGTGTTGAGTGATTTCAGCCTAGCCTCTTCTTGTGATGTTATCGACCTCCTGGGTTCATGATCTGTGAGAAGACAGTGCTCGGCGTCAACCCGTCGGAAATTTCACTTGCGAGGCTTCGGCTTCCAATGCTCATACTGATTCCCGTGCTTCTCGAGTCGGTTATGTTTTTCTCAATGCCAGGGAAAGCATCTGCATACTCCTTCCCTTTGTAAACGACGTCGAGCTGATGCTGACTTTCTTCCACTTCCATCCTGCTACCTAGCTCGCCTCTTTCTTCTGCGCTCTCCTGCAGCTGCAATGCAAACTCGAGATTCCATAGAACGTCGCCCATTGATGGCCTGTCGATGCCTTGATCAGACACACATTTCATGGCTGTCTCTGCGAACTTCTTGAAACACTCGGATGCGATCTTCCCCTTTAGGAATGGGTCAGTTATCTCATCTAAAATGCCTTTTTTGTAGCAGTGAGCAGCCCAGTCGGCTAAACTCACTTGCTCTTGGGAGAGTGTTGGGTTAAGGGCTGGCCGAGCGCATAAGATCTCGAAGAGAACGACCCCAAAGGAGTAAACATCGGATTTGAAGGTCAATTGTTGCCGCATAAAGTATTCGGGATCTAGGTATCCAAAACTACCTTTCACTACAGTGCTAACATGTGTGTGATCCAAAGTAGGACCAAATTTCGACAACCCAAAATCGGATACTTTTGCCACCAACTTTTCATCCAAAAGAATATTGGTTGTCTTTACATCTCGGTGAATAATTGTATGCTTGGCACCGGTGTGAAGATAATGCAGACCGCGGGCAGCTCCGATGCAAATCTCGAGCCTTTGCTTCCAATACAACGGTGGCTTGTGGGTCTTGTATAGATGTTCTCTAAGTGTTCCATGAGCCATGTAATCATAAACCAATATCATTTCACCGCTCTCTTCGCAGTAACCAATCAACGAAACGAGGTGGCGATGCCGAAGCTTAGAGAGCATTTCGATCTCAGTTTGAAATTCATGCACGCCCTGCTCGGAGAGAGGGTTCCCACGCTTGATCGCAACTTCCGTATTCCCACCATCAATACGTCCCTTGTAAACCTTACCAAAACCACCCATTCCAAGTATTAAAGATTCATCAAAGTCACTTGTGGCAGCCTTGATCTCAGAAAATGAGAAGTGGTAGCAAAGGTTAGAAGGCAGGGAGGATATATAGCTTCCGGTTGCGTTTGTCTTAACAGATCCAGCCGAACGAGAACTTCCATACTGTGAAAGAGGGAGCCATCCTGATGGTTCTTCCATAGTACTAGAATCCTTCCCACGCACACGACTATGACGACGTTTAACAACAACAAAGAAACCAATTACAAGAGCTAAAACAACTGCACCACAGACAACTCCAGCAACAACTGCTGCATTATTCTTCGATTCACCACGAACAGACGTTCGCTTTGCTAATGATGGATCAATTATCTCCTCTTTCGCCACAGGATTAGGATTCGGCCCTGCAAGATTAGCATTCGAGCTGTTGATTTTGAATATCTCCACTCCATTCAAGATCGCATCGTAGTAATTGGGCGTCGAAGACTTGTCCGGGTGCAGTTCGAGCAATAAATCCATCTGTGGACTTCCACCACTTGGAACCATAACCACAAAATCTATGTACACAGGAGTTTCACTAATTCCATCAGCCAAAGCAATAACATCAGCACTATGCACAACAGTTTGATTAAACATAAAAATGTCAAAAACTCTTTGATTAACCTTGGTGATAATAGAAGCAATCTCACAAAAATGGAGCCTAACAAGATAAAAGAAACCAGAATCAACAGAGAAAATCCATGTCAAATTATAATTCATATTCACATCGGCATCAGGTCCCATAGTTCTAGCAGTAGAGTAAACATCAACCGGCGCAACATAAGTAGGAATGTCGGGCGGATAAGTAATCGACGCGTTCGGATCAATACTCCTAGTCACAGCACGTGCTGCACCAAACAAGTAAGGAGTATCATCAAGCCAAGACCTAAACATTCCCGTATCTGCAGAAGGCGAAATAAAATTCCCCCCGACATTCAACCGATAAACGTTCTCGAGCGCAGTACGGTTATCAACAAGGAAAGTACTAGGCTGGCCAACAATAAAAGTAGTACCAGAAATTTGACGGTAAATATCAGGCATAGACACAATCTCAATCCCATTAACAAAGGCATAAGCCTTTGGATGAGTTGAGGATGGAATGAAAGTCAAATTCAACATTCCATCAGCAACATAGATTGAATATTCCTTAACGATTGACGCAAAATTCAAAGCCTCAGCGGTTTGTGAAGCGCTGAAGTTAGTGAGAAGAGTATATGTTTGAGTAGAGACAGAGAAACGAGCATCGGAAGCATCGCAGCCGGCATAAGAAGAAGGGTAAAAGTAGAGACGAAGGAACAAACGAGTGGGAGGCAAAGGAAAGGTATAGGTGAAATTAGAGTGGAAAACCCTAGCCGTCATGTACGGAATTTCAGGAGTGGAAGGATCCTGAGTAGCGGCCGGCGATGTAATGCTATCGGCGGTCGCCGGAACGAACCTGGATTTTTCATCGGTCGTCCATTTCCGGTGATCGATGTCGATAGCCGTCGAAGAACCTCCACAATTGAGGAGGATAAAATCTGGAGGGATGTAATCTTGCGATGAAACTACATCGACATGGAAGAAGAAGAAAAGGAAAGCAGAGATCGATGCAAACGCAAATGCAAGATGGAGCTTACGAATTTCCTTCATGAATTAGTTGGAAATCGAAAGTTTCTTCCGATTGATCAGTACAACAGAATCATCAACGTAGCTTCAGAAATCGACAGAGAAATGAGTGAGAAAAATGGTGGAAGGTGCAAAGTGAAAATAAATGGGGAACAAGATGGCGCCAGCCATAAGATTTAGCGGGGGTCGTATTTTCAAAGTCTCAACCAGCTTTGGGTTTAAAATTAATTTACAAACTGCCCTTTGTTTTTAGGATTATCTACGATTTTGCCACTACGTTTCTTCATTTTGTGTCGAGTTATGTTTTATCAAAACTAATTTACTCTTATTTTCATATTTTTCTTTTTTCTTCCTTTTCCTTCCAATTCTTTTCGATCGTAGCCAAACATGTACAATTTATATGGAGTGATTTGTTGTGCGGAAGAGAAGGAAACGGTTGTTGCATTTCTACGAGAGTCATAAATATTTGATCCTTCCTTCTAGAGTCCAAACCTCTATTTCTCCCACTCGTTGTTCATCTTGCTTGAGAGGACCAACAGGTAGCGTAGACTATTTTTTATATTTTATGAAATTTTAAGGATTAAATTCTAATTTTTCAAATTATTGGGACTAAATTGTAGATTTCTTTATAATATAAAGATTAAAGTCTAGCTTTTTAGATCATATAATTAAATTTTAATTTTTTTTTTGATATAAAGACTAAATTTATAATTTAGGTAAGAGTATTTTACTATTATTTCTTTCCTTTCATGAACGTATTTTCTTTAAAATGGTTTGCACCAACCCACTAAATAATCAACCATTCAAATCACTTAGTTAACTTGGTGTAGACCACAAATATCCACTCTACTTTTTGTAAGTGGGAAAAGATCAATAATTTCCAATTCCACTACTTTTGTCACAAGTCTTTCTAAAGATTTTTAGAGTTCATCATTGATGATATTAGGAAGTCTATCTCCTAGTTTAGAAATTTCTATTTTTCTCATTATTTGAGATCATCAAATTCGGTTGTATATCTGTTTATGCATTGTCTAGTTATTGTTTCATTTTTTTTTATATGACTCTCTCCACTTGTGAGAACTTGAGCCACACTTTTTAGAGGAGTTATCTCTATTGAAAATTGTGGGACAGAAGCATGCAATTAATGTTGCGGAAGCGTGTAGATAATTACAAAAAAAATTTAATAATTAATTATTAATCTACATGAACCCTTGCGTGATTAACCGTTGTTGAAAAAATGAGTAGGATCTCGATCAATTATTGAGACCTTCTTGATTGGTCTCTTCCAATTTTCTAGACTATGTCTGCAACGGTGCACTAAGTGCTTTATTGGAAGCTTCTTAGTGACCGGTGGACTTATAGATTGAAAGCTACAACGACCTGATATCCAATCCCTCCTTGTTAGAATGAGACTTATTCTCCTAAAGGCCTGATTTATTCTTCTATAGATTTAATCGATCGTATATGACATTCACGAGCTTGTTCGTAATTCACAACTGGGACATGAAATTTGTTACACATGTAATTACAACTTTCTCCTTAAGTGCCACATATACCTGTAATGAACAAGCTGTTTATAGTCCAACTATAAACCAATGTTCTCTTGGGCCAATGAGAGGCGGGTACCCCTTATTCAAGTCTTAGAATCAGTTCTTAAGGGAATAACTTTATATCTTTCTAATATTAAGGAAGACACGAATTCCTTCTTATGACGTTGCGTTCCCAGCTACTCACTACGATAATCCACAACGTGGGAGACTTATTTACATAGTGTTGTTTGACTAGTTTCACCCATGCACATCAAATGACGATTTCATAAAGTAGGAGTTCGCAACCCACTAAGGATGCATGTCACATCGACATACGATCATCCTTAGTGACGTAGTTGATATAAGTCTATAACCAAATTACTAGCTAGCTCGATCATAAAACGTCTGGTCCAGTCTTATGCAAAAACTCTTTTTTGCATAGACGCCCCACTCACATGTCTCCACATGAACTACCAGGATCAGGTCGTTTGCAACTCTTGTAAGCGGGCTGCACCAATAATGTTACCAGGACTTAGGCACTCTTGCCTTAGTCCATATGCAATAGAGGGTTTAGGTTATAAACTTGAAACTAGATCCATTTGTATGTCCCACATGCTTGTCCAAGTGTTCATCTTAGTAACCAAGAGTATCTCGACATTAGTCCAATTAATGCAATAAAATTGAATGACGTTTGAATATTAAATACGTAATTTTATGAAAAATATTAACTTTTATTAATAACTGAAAATAAAATTAAATGCTTGACATTAAATATTTGTTCTTAAATATACAAATTATTAATCTTGTAGGGCACAACCCCTAACAATCTCTCCCCTTATATCTCTTTTGGGTTGCAGGGGAATTGTAAGAGCTTTATTGAGTTTTATGGATTATTTTTTGACTTTACTTAAAAAAAAAAGAAAAAAAGAGAGAGAGAAGTCATAGGAATATTTCTTTCAGTGGATTCATACCAAAAGGAATAATCATATTACTGAATTATCTTAACAAAAGTAAGGAAATCTAATTATATTTGTGAAGTCAACCATTATCTCTAGTTTTTGTCATTTAAAAAACCTCTAGTTTTTTTTTAAAATATATAAACTATAAAGGATGTAATTGTGCTTTTTCCTCCCCTTTTATTTCATTTGTAATTGTGTTTTTTTAAATTTTTATTTGGGAAACTTATAAATTAAATCTATAAAATAATTACAAATATGATTATTTAAAAAAAAGAATTGTAGTTATTGATATTATGAAGTATTAATTACTAATATGATTATTTAAAAAAAAATTGTAGTTATTGATATTATGAAGTGTTGCTCCATATTTTTTAATAATACAATATTTATTATAAAGTATTAATATATATTAATAATCATAAATACAAATATTTTAAAATTTGTTTATTTTTGTAATTGTTCTGTGAGAAAAGTATCGGTACAATTTTTCTTTATTATTTTAGTTTTTTCAAGTTAAATAAATGTTGAAGTCATTTCCCTCCCTCTTTTAATTTATTTGTAATTGTCCTTTTTTTTATTTATTATTTGATTTTATTTTTTTCAAATTAAACAAATATCAAAGTCAAAATTTTATATTATTTTCGTTATTCACTTAGTTTAAGCTAAACGTATTAAATAATCACCTATTGGAATCTTAATTTTTATTTTTATTTTTTTAAGATCACTACAATATTCGAAAATGATGATTCGAACGTATGATTTTTAGGTTAGATGGTAACCGGCTTAGTCTACTTTAGTTAAACTTATCTTATTTGTCATTCCTCAAAAAAAAAAAAAAAAAAAACCTTACTACTGTAAATAAAATGTTAAAATATATGATTAAATCGGAATGTTCATCATTTATTTAAACACTTCAAAGTTTATTGTTTATTATTATTATTATTATTTGTTACTTAACAACTTTGGAGGGTGGAGGCCGATTTGATCTAGTAATGTAAGTTCCACATTTTCGTTTTTGACTTTTAGGGTTATTGTCTGTTTGGTGGGCTGAATTGTGGTGTTTAATTATTAATAGTGGTTTAAAATTTGGATATTGGATAGAGTGAGCAAGTTGGTTGTCAAATAACTCATTTGAAGCTCCTCCACCTGAACGCTCATTGTTGCATGAAGACTTCTTTACGCTGCCCGTCACCTCACATTGTCGTGCCGAGATTGTAGATCAGTTATACGCACCACGCATGCGTGTAGGATTGCCACTCGCATCTAGCTGCGTCGACGCCTCACACACGCCACTGTGCTGGCTTAGTAAGAAAACGAGTTAACCTAGAAAGGGAGAGAGGTGAGGTAACAGATGAAAGTTGAGGATAAAATCACTGTGTGAATTTCATTTACAAGATACTGGATATAAAGCCAGTAGAGAGGTACAACAGTACATTATAAAGCCAATAAGAGTACACCACGTGGGTGGTTTGTTACAAAAAATAAAAGGAAAAAAATGATGGTGTTTTGATACAACGTTTCTAAAGCAAACAACGACATTTTGATGAAGAACAGTAACAACTATATGAAGAAAACTTCACTAATATCCCCCCTCAAACGAGCGGGAGAAGGGAGCACATCGAGTTTGGTGCATATTGAACAAAACTGATTTTCAGTCAATGTCTTCGTGATCAGGCCATCAGCCAATTTGCTCCTTTAAGGGAGTATATCGAAAAGT
Organism: Cyclanthera cordifolia; assembly: GCA_037832605.1. Taxonomy (NCBI): domain Eukaryota; kingdom Viridiplantae; phylum Streptophyta; class Magnoliopsida; order Cucurbitales; family Cucurbitaceae; genus Cyclanthera; species Cyclanthera cordifolia. The sequence goes on from JBBMEG010000024.1 coordinate 13,888,084, forward strand.
CAGCTGCTTTGCTAGAATTTTATCTCGAATGAAATGCAAGTCGATCTCAACATGTTTCTTCGAGCATGAAAGACTAGGTTGGAAGCAAAGTATTAGGCACTTGTATTATCACACCATTGTGTTGGTGGTTTGATTCTTAGGATGTGAAGTTCACGAAGAAAAAACTCAATCTAGGTGATATTAGCAACACAATGAGCTAAGGCACGGTATTTTGACTCCGTACTGGCCTGAGCAACAACTTATTGTTTCTTGGAACTCTAAGACATAAGAGTAGTTCGTAGAAAGATGCATTGAGCAGCTATGCTCTTTCGATCATCAATTCCACAAACCCAATTCATATCGCTAAAGTTGTTATGAGAGTAGATTAGGACTTAGGTATAAACAAGCCATAGTTAAGAGTACTTTTTAGATATCAGAGCACTCGTTTTGCAGCAATTCAATGAGCAGAAGTAGGATTCTGATTGAATTGGCTTAGCTTGTTAACAATAAAGGAAATATAGGGTGGAGTGTGAGAAAAATACTTTACATCTCAATTAAGACTGCGGTAAGTAGTTGGATGTTGCATAGAGGTCTCATCATGTAGAGATAACTTTTTGCTAGTTACTGCTGGAGTTCGACAAGGTCTAATGTGTTCAAGCTGCAGGCGATCAAGTAGGTGAATGACATCTTTGCTTGAGTTAGATATATACCTTATGATATTCTACAAACTTTAACACCAAGACAGTAATTCAATGATCCCATGTCTTTAAGAACAAAAGTAGAGTTAAGCTGGTTGATGAACTTGTTTATTGTAGAGATAGAGTTATCGGTAATGATTATATTATCAACATAAGTTAGGACAAGGAGTGTGACGAGCCCTTCATGTATGAAAAACAAGGACTAATTAGCTTTTAAGTTGATGAAGCACCATGGTTTTCAGCGCTTCATCGATCCTGAGGCGCCATCGTCAGTGTGCAACAACTTTGTTCGGTGTGAGTTTTCGTGCAACCTGTACCAAGAAGCTAGTTGTCTCTGTCGTGTTCGCTCTAATAATCAAGATGAGCTCCTGATTGGCCACACCGTCTGCGTCTGCGCCGCCACGTCCGCCTACCAACAACCTCCTCCAGTTGCCCCAATCCACACATGCCTATGTGTCCGCCAATCAGATTCATCCCTTCCCCAACTTCGGATTGGCGATTCGCATCCAAACCTGCAGCTCCGTCTAAGCTTCGCCAGCGACTAGTTTTAACCAGCGCGGATCCCGAGCCTATCTTGACGCGCTCGAAGTAGCTTCCTTGCCATTTTAACGTGTCAACGACCCAATCCCACGTGCTACCTCTCAAGTTCAAGCACCGCCGTCGCCGTTTTTGAAGGTTTTATGTTCAAATTCTCACTCGTTTGTTCTGTAAGGGCACTTTTAGGCAAGGTTTCTTGAAAGAACCCGAGGTTCGAGTTTCGAAGGCTGTTTCGTGCAATTTTAGGCCAAGGTAAGAGATTGTTTCCACAGTATAGATTCAATGCGGTAATACTTGAGCATGTCTTTGATTTGATTATATTGAATGTTATGTTTCATGATATCTGTTGATTCCCGAGCATGTGTGATATTGTGATGTGCCCTGATTTATGAGATTTTGAGATTAAATCCAGCATGGGATAACATGTTCATCTGTTGCTCTTGAGAATGTATATATGTTTAGGAGCTATGTTCCAAAGGGAACCAAGCATGTAATTGGACGAGGTATTTTGAAAGGAACCAATTGAGTTTAACCATGAGATGGGAGTTTCCAAAAGGGATAAATTACTTTATAGAGCACGAGTTACGACTAAGGATAGATGTGGCTTTGGCTGCCAGGCTCGGATGGGGATTTTTCGAGTGCTGGGCGAGAGGATGATATTCCTCATCGCGATAGTGTCAGGATTTGGTGGCACCCCGGTTAGCTATACCTACCCAAAGTTTGCTTGACCTTTCTTAGGTGCCATGTTTAGAAATGCGGGTGTTTGTACTACCTCTTCGCGCGAGTGTTCGAAGCCTCACGACAACTAGATTACTTTGGCAGTTGCCCTCGCACTAGCATCAGTTACCGAGAGATTTGATTTTTACTTGAGATAACATTTTATTCATGCAATTATATTCACTGACACGTTCTTGTGGATCTCGTGCTGGGTTTCCTTACTGAGTTTCGCTACTCGCCCTTTCCATTGTGGATCTCTCCAAGTACATAGAGGATGGATCGGGATGGTTGAGCTGGAGCTGGAGTGACCATGGACATTGCTGCATTTGGTTTTAGAGTCTTTTACTTGCGTTATTATGTTATTTGTTAAATTCATGAACTATTTATTGTTGAGACATATTAGGTTTAGTTTTTAGTCATTTCGTTTATTCGTTTTACGGGTACCCGATGTTTCATTTAAATTCCACAATTGTTAAACATTTATTGTTTTGAATAAAATTCATGTTAGAAAGTAGCATGTCTTCGTAAAAAATTATAAGATTAATCATGCATAAGTGATTAAGGCCCCGAGATTGACTATGTCGTGTCCTTACATTGACCCTTACAGTTTTCACTCTACTTTTTGTAACTGGGAAAACACCTATAATTTCCAATTCCACTAGCGTTGTCACAAGTCATATACACTCTTCTAAAGAGGAAAACTTATCACCACTCACGTAAGTATCTCACCTCCCTCCCTTCCACCTGGCGCAAGCATAACCACACCCTTTGTTTTTGCAAATTTTTTCATTATTGCATGTTAGAATAGTTTTCTTCTCTTTATTTCAAATGTTGACTTCTTGCCATTTTCATATGCAAGGGCGTCACATCAGTTATGTGTCAAAATGTACTATAGGAGGTATGACTTCTTGAAGCTTTCTTCCTACCAAATTATTATATGATAAGTGCAATCGTTGATATGTCTCTTATTGTATCTTGTCATATAGCTTTTAAAGAGAAAAATATTTTATAAAACTCTTTTTCTCCCTTTTTCAAAAACTTTTTCACGACGCCCGTGATAGAGGTTGCACATGTTATGCCACCTGCTCTGCCATTTTGGTTCAGCTGACTTGCTCGCCGGGTTATAGCAAGTGCCGCATAGTCGTCATTCCGCTGCATCTGAAGTACGACTGTGACACTATGCTGCTTTTGCCAATTAAATAGGTAGAAGTTAGTTATTCATCTATCAATGATAGTGTATATTAACTGACACATTAATAATAAAAAATTAACATAATTTACACGGATTAGCTAACTTCCATTTATTTAATTCACTAACAATTATGAACAATAAGAACTTACATTTAGGTTTTATCGTTTTAAAATGTAATAGACTAACAATTAGGAACAACATAAACGTCAACAACAATAGTTCACCGACATCAATTTAAATTGGTTCGAATCTCACCATAATTGTTGTTAACTCAAAAAAAAAAAAAAGAACTAACTTTTTTGTTGTTTTTATTAAATCATGCGACTAAAATAATAAATTCTAAATATTACTTCTTATTATTCATAATTGCTAGTAAATTAAATAAATGAAAGTTAGATAATCAAGTGTATATTATGTTAACTTTTTATTATTAATGTGCCACTTAATTTACACTATTATCATTGATAGATGAATAACTAACTTTTACTTATTTACTTCGGTAATGATTAGGAACAACGTGGACTATTTTTGTAAATTTTGATCAAATCATTGAGATTAAATTTTAATTTCGAAAATCATAAATACTGAATTTTAACTTTCTTTTAATCATATAGACTAAATTATAGTTTTTAAAGTTACGGAGGATTCAACTCTAATTTTTTTGCAAATCATAAAAACTAAATTTATAAATTATCTTAAAAATAAACAAACATATTGTCTGTTTAAAAGTTTTAATTCACCAATTTAAATTGATAATTTAAAAATAAATAATATTCTCATAATAAAACATAAAATAGATTAATTATAAACATTTGGTTATTTCTCAATTAGGAGACAGGAGAAAGAAAATACCGTAGAATGAAAAAGTTTCAGAAAAAAAAATGGCAAAGTAAAAACAAAATGCGGTCAGACTTACGTCAGGTGGACGTCAGGTGGAAGGGAGGGAGGAAGAGGTAGTTGCGAAAAGAGAGCTAAGTTTTCCTATTTTCTCTCTTTGAGATCATGCAATTCGGTTGCCAATCTATTTATGCATTG
>JBBMEG010000024.1:13912418-13924512 GCA_037832605.1 Cyclanthera cordifolia
CGGAACAACTCGCGACCCCAAAGAATGCTACGCCAAGTGAGAGAGGGAGATCTCCCGAGCTGCGCGCCCAGGAAATCCCCATCACGAAAATAACGGCCCTTCAAAATTTTAGACAACAAACAATCAGGATTCCGTAAAATCTTCCAACAATTTTTAGCCAGCATGGCTTGGTTGAACTGGGACAGACAACGAAACCCCAAACCCCCTCTATCCTTACTCAAACACAACTTTTTCCAACTTCTCCAGTGGGTCTTGTTATGACCTTTCTCGCTTCCCCACCAGAAGTTAGCACACATTTGATCAAACTCCTTGCAGATCTCCTTAGGGAAACGAAAACAGCTCATGGAATAGGTGGGGATCGCCTGGGCAACCGCTTTAATAAGAATTTCCTTTCCCCCTTTGGAGAGCATCTTACCTTCCCAACCTTGCAGACAACTCCTAACGCGACTCAGCATCTTCTGGAATAGAGTTTTTTTATTACGATTACACTGCGATGGCATACCAAGATAGTTCCCAAGGTCACAGACCGGTTTAACCCCCAAGATGCTACAAAGATGTGCTTTAACAGGGCTCTTCACGCTTTTACTGAACATAACAGCAGATTTATCAAAATTAACCGTTTGATCAGACGCAGCACCATACACATCGATGATATTTTTAATAGCTTTACAATCATTCTCCGTGGCCCTGAAAAACAACAAACTATCGTCAGCAAAAAACAAGTGAGACACAGAGGGGCAAAATTTGTTAATTTTCAAGCCATTGTAGCTTTTCAGCGTCTCTCCCCTATTGAGGAGCGACGAGAAACCTTCAGCACAAATAAGGAATAAATAGGGGGAAAGAGGATCTCCCTGTCTAAGGCCTCTCTCGGCCTTAAAGGAACCCTGAGGGCTCCCATTAATCAGAACTTCATAACTAACAGTGGAGATGCACTTTTTAACTTTTCTGATCCAGTCATCATTGAACCCCATGGCCTTCATAACTTCAACAATAAACTTCCCGTTGACCCTATCGTAAGCTTTGCTCATATCAAGCTTAAGAGCCACCCAACCATCTTTGCCCACACGCTTTTGGTTAACAGCATGGATACATTCAAACCCAATCAGCACATTATCAGAGATAAGCCTACCAGGAACAAACGCAGATTGATTGGGGGAAATAACTTTATCAAGGAGAGGCTTAATACGAGCCGCGAGCATCTTAGCAATAATCTTAAAGGTCGTGTTACACAGGCTAATAGGTCTGAACTCCTCCATCTTGCAAGGACTTTGAACTTTCGGAATCAACGCAATCAGCGTCTCGTTGAAAGGGGTAATGTCACCCTCCCCAATAAGAATCTCCAAATCGACACCTCATCACCCACAATGTCCCAGTACTTTTTGAAAAAGAAAATTGTTTATATATATATATAGTTTAAATACAATTTTGATCTATAGATTTTGAAATTTGTTACATTTAAATCTTTAGATTTTCAAAAATTCAAGTCCCTCTAGACTTTCAGATTTGTTTCCTTTTGATTACTAGACTTTTGAGTTTGTTCCATTTTGGTCTTTGAACTTTCAATTTTTTTATTTAGTCCCTAAGTTTAAGAAAGTTAGAGTTTAGTTCTTGCTGTTTAAAAATCTAAACTTTAGTTTTTATGAAATAAAAAAGAATTTAGTTTCTATAATTTGGAGAAATATAGAATTTAGTCCATATAATTTGATAAAATCTAAAAAATAATTCATGTTATTTGTAATTCGTAGGCGAATTGAGTACGTATATATAACTTCCGACGTATGAATAATGCAGTTTTTTTTTTTTGTTCAATTAGTTACTAATCTCACACTCTCGTCATTAAATACATAAATAACTAATTTCTACGTATGTTATTCACTGACAATGACAAACGACATAAATTATTTTTAAGATTTTATCAAACTTTAAGGATTAAATTCTAATTTTTCAAATCATATAATTAAATTGTAAATTTCTTCCAACCATAAAGTCTAGATAATTAAACCATGAAAACTAAACTCTATTTTTTTTTCTTTCAAAATCATATGGCTCAAATTTATAATTTACCCTTCTTTTTTATTCAACTACAATGTAGAAAGAAGGAATTTGTATCCATGACTATCCATTATTTCTTGGTCATGAAAATACTCTGATGTTATCGAGCTACTACTTTCGTCGATATTTTTGTCATTATTTATTTAGCCATGACATAGTGATTTGAACATGTACCAAAATATCTACAAGTACTTAGGCAAATACAATTCCCTAATTTTGTTCTATATTTCAATAAAAGCATAACAGCATAAATTATCTTAGAACATTAACCACACTTCTAATGGCACATAATTCTTTTTTTCTTTCTTTCTTTTGTCTTTTGTTTTTTGTTTTTTTTTTTAATACAAATTGGAGAGGAGATCACAAATCCTACATAGAGAACCCAACTATCTTCGAATAAATGAGAGTCAAATACAAATTCTTAGGATCGAACTCTTCTAATGGCACATAATTGTAAATAGTAGCTATGTATTCTCGAATAAATGAGAGTCAAATACAAATTCTTAGGATCGAACCCTTCTAATGGCACATAATTCTAAATAGTAGCTATGTATTCTTGAATAAATGAGAGTCAAATACAAATTCTTAGCTTCTAATGGCACATAATTCTATGGTAGCTATGTATGATAGACAGTTTTACCTAATCATGTTACTTTTGCATTGAAATTGTCTCAAAGTCAAAAGTTAGCATAGAAAAGGAACCACCAATTTCCCAAGAAATTGAATAATAAAAAAAACCAGACCAAGTTGTAAAATAAACATACAAATTTCTACTTACATTCTCTCCATATGTATAACCTCATTTCTTGACCAAGCTTAGTTTTGAAATAACTGCAGCAGCCTGATCAGCCCCCAACAAGAAATAAGGATGTCTCAGAGCAGCTGAAGCCGATAAACGCCCCCTTCTAAGAAAACCTCTCTCCGATACGAGCTTCGTTGCGAGATCCCACCCTCTCCCGGAGTCAAGATCGAGTACCGTCAAATCGGGCTTTGTTCTCGTTTTCTCCCTCCATTTATTCAAGTCATATCCATAGTTCTTAAGCTCCATGTTGAAATTCTTCAACCCAGCACTGCTCCTCAAGTTTGGCACTGCCATTTGCATTAGCACAATGCCAGCTGAATACATGTCAAACAAATCAGGGCTGTTCAGCTGCAAATAACACACATAGTTTCATAAGAAACAAAATCAAAGTTACAATAGGTTCTATCGAAACTAATTACAAGAAGATTCGCCAACCGAAGATTATCCGGTGCGTGTTGAGGATCTCATTTTCCATTGGAAAAGTGGAGAGTCCTCCTGGCATTTATAAGAAAAAGTGAACTACTCTTTCTACTGCTAATTGGTTTTCAGATTGATGTCCACACTTTCTAATAGTGCTCTATAGTTTACCGGATAAATTTTCGTTTCATTCTTATGGTTTAAAAATATAGAGATTAGTCTCTATGGTTTCGAGAAATATAGAATTTGGTCCCAAATGTTAGTGTTAATCCAGTTCAACACGAGCATCTCCTGTAAATCAGTATTCGGCTCTCAATTTATTATTTGAAAGCAGGGCACTAATTGTAGACTTCTCCAAACTATAAGAATTAATGGGACTAAATTTATAATTTGCCCTAAAATTTAGGCAGAGAGACGAGGACTTAACCAGTAAAAGATCTAGGAAGAGGACCATACCTGCCAGAGTACAGGGGAAAACAGTGCAGCAATGGGAGCTGGAGGAGGGCTAGGCGTTTCTTCGGGCATCACGTACAGCTCGGGGGGGCAGTAGTCAGGGTCCAGCAAAGCAAGTTCCGGTACGTAGTTCTTGCCGATTCGGAGATCGGTAGCAGCCCCGAAATCTATAATCTTTACCTGGCCTTTTTTAGTCACTACTAAATTTGCTGGCTTTACATCCCTGTGAACAATGCCTGTGTCGTGGATCTTCTTCAATGATGTGATGATTTGGCGCAGGATTTGCTTAATTATCAATGAGTTTCTTTCGATCGAGTCAACGCCTCGTAATACACGTCCGAACATAAGAGCTTCTAAGTTTACAGGGAAGGTTTTGTCTTTCATGTAATCACCAAGAGTCCGATCTCCCTGTCATGTTCATCATCCTTGAGATTAACAGAATAGTTTTGGAAGTTGCCTTCAACTCATTTAGACAGCTTCCCCACCCATTAACTTAATCTTTCGTGTTTAGTGTTCATTTAAAAGGTTATCTATGAGATCTCAATGCTTTACGCGTAGGTATGCCCATTGTTCCTGTGAGGAATACCCGATTAGGCGGGGAACGGGGTCAGGATGGTGGATGCATTTCTTTTTCTTCTTTATTTAATACCCTTCATTTTTAGATAGAATATATTTGGTTGGTAAAATTATCTATTCAATGTATATTTTTCTATAACAATTCATAATATAGTTGAAATTTGATAGATATTTTTTAAATATTTTAATTGTTTAAAGTTATTACTCAAAAAATATTAAAAAAAGAAAATTAAAAAATTTCGTGCAAAAATATATTATTGGACAAATAAAAAAATTCGGGGCATTCCGAGAATTGAACTCGGGACCTCTCGCACCCTAAGCGAGAATCATACCACTAGACCAAATGCCCTTATGAAAGCATAAATTAATTTAATAAATTTAGTCTTTTGAGACGAAAGACATGGTGGCAATAAAATCTAAATGATAATCGTTCATAATTGTTGATGAATAAAATAAGTAGATGTTAGATACTTTTGTGTTTAATGATGAGAGTGTGAGATAAGTAATTAATTGAAAAAAAAACATAATTCATACATCAAATTTACATACTTAATTCACTTACGATTTACGAATAACATAGACTATTGTTTAGATTTTGTCAAACCATAGAGACTAAATTCTATTTCTTCAAACCATGAGGACTAAATTCTATATTTCTACAAACCATGGGGACGTGAACTAAACTCTAACTTTTATAAAATCATAGAGACTAATTTTAAAATTTACCCTACTTTCTTTTATTTAATATCTTTAACTTTTAGATAAAATATATTTGTTGGTAAAATTATTTATTCAACTGATTTTTTTTTTTTTTTAGATTACACCGACTAGGGCTAGCGGGATTCAAACTCATAACCATACGGTTCTTGGGTGTATACTGACGTCGCTGAATTATTACTCTTTTGGCCATGGAAGCAATAATCTTAATTTTCTATATAGTTGTAAATAATATCACGTACGCTATATATTAGCACATTAGTTACCACATAAATTTTCATTCTTTATTTTAATGGAAAAGATATGTTATAGACCCATTCCAAGTTCAAGTGAAATTTCTGATCTTTTAAATAAAGTGTGTTTTCTAGAATACAATTCAAAGTTCAAGAGTAAAATTAAAAATATTCAAGATTTAGAGGTACATTCAGAGGCATCTTAGATATTTTAACCTAAATTAAAATAGAGTAGGAGATAAATTATAAATTTGATTCTTATGATTTGAAGAAGGTTAGAGTTTAGACTTTCAATTTAAAAATCTAAAATTCAGTCTCTATGATTTGGAAAAATATAGAACTTAATCTTAGTAGTTTGAAAAAATAGTTTTAATCTTTATGATTTGATAAAATCTAAAAGATAGTCCATGTTATTCGTACATCGTAGACTAATTATGTACGTAGATATAACTTTTGATATATGAAATGATGCATATATTTTGTTCAATCAATTACTCACTCACATCATCATCATTAAAAACATAAATAACAAACTTTTATGCATTTGATTCACCCAATTACGAATGACATAGACAATTTTTTAGATTTTATCAAATCTTAAAGATTGAATTTTAATTTTTTAAATCATAGAGTCTAAATTATAGATTTCTCTAAATCATAGGGACTAAAGTCTAGATATTAAAACTATATAGACTAAACCCTAACTTTCTTCAAATAATAGGGACTAAATCTATAATTTATCCTATGATACATGTGACTTGCTGATTTTCAAAAATATGTGTAAATATCAATCGATCCAAAAGTAATTCTAATATATAAGACCACACTTTTTCTTTTTCTTTTTTTTTTTTGTATATGTGAGAGTTTGGGTCATTTAACACATCTCAAAACCAATTGACTTGAGAGGAGTAGCCCACATTATCTTATATATATGTGTTGAAGAATCCTCACATTTCCAATATGGGACAAATGACCACAAAATGAGTATCTTCAACAATCTCCAACATACCCCTCAAGATGACATAATTTAGGGAAAGTCATATTGTACTAGATCCGAATTTGTGGGCCAAAATAATACTCGCGTTAGCTCACTCGCTTGGGTCAAATCCAACTCTTAGGGATCATGAAATACCTGCTTAAGTATTTTGTCCGCTTAGGTGAGATCCTCAAAATTTCGGGGGACTAATAACCTTGAGCTCTGATACCATGTTAGAAAGTGTGGACATCCACCTCAACTATTTTCACGAGATGTACTGTCTATTCAAGACGGTGTATTCAATATGTTTCAAATGATTAGTTACCTCAAATTTCCAAACAAGCCATTTTCCTCCGGCAGAGAATTGCTTGCTTTCTCTGTCAGCTACAAAACTACCAAGAAACTGAGCACAAGTTTCAGGCGCTGCTCTTGAAAGTCTGTAGTTAAACCACTCTTCATATTCTCCAAACTTTTCAGCTCCTTTAATTCCAACCTTAATCTGCAAATCAACCATCAAACAACAATGGAACCTTCATTTATTCTTTTGAAGTCTAAAGGTGTGTTTGGGAGAAGTGTTCAGAAGTACCTCCCTCAAATTACTAACATAGCATGGAGAGTGTTTTTCAAAGAAGTTGAAAGAGTACTTGAAAAGAAGGGTAAAATACTATTTTATTACCTGAATTTCACCTTTATTCTATTTTGATTTTTTAACTTTTAAAAGTCTAATTTCGGTCTATGACCTTTGATTTTTGTTTCATTTTCATCCCTGACCTTTCAAAAGTTTGAAAAATCAAAATTTTGCTTCACTATATCTAGGGTAACCACGCTCATCCAAGTTCAAAAGTTCAATATTAACTGCAAACTAGAATAGTATTAAAATGTGAAAGATTAAAAAAAAAGAGATGCCATCTAACCCCAAGTATTTGAGGAACTTGGAACATGCCTTGCATAACCTCCTTCCGGCCTAAGCTCATTAAATAATTGCCTAACTTCATCCTTTCCTACCTACTCTATTTATAACAAATCCTTCACAACCAACTTATTTCCTAATTACTAATATACTCTAAATAGTCTATAGTATTTCTAATTCCTTTTTTTAGAACTACATAATATTTCTAATTCTATCAGACTATTAAGACTACATCCTATCTCTTTCCTTGCAACCGAATGTATTATTATCCGGTAAGATTACTTGTCCTATCAAAACGCTATTTATTATATATTTATGAGTGTCTAAACTAGCTTATCACACACCTTAAGTCTATACTATTCTTAACATTTGGTTGTTAAAAAACTATAAAAAACTATAAAATGTATTAGATAGCTAGCGATTCCATCTCAGAAGTGATCGATTTTTTCATATCCATGAGTGCTGAGTTGAGTTGAGGTTAGCTAACACACACACCTCACTATTCTTACGGAATATATGTTGCATGACCCTACAACATATGAATATTAAAAAAAATTTAAGTAAATTAACTCGTAAGTAGGTGGTCACCAGGAATTGAAACCATCTATCTTATAAATGTTAAATTGTCTCATCGCCTCTCCAACGCAAGATCTTCAACAACACTGGGACAAGCATGATATTCTATGAAAACACTGAGGGTGTTTGGCAGTAGTTTTTCATGAATATTTCAAATTAGTATTTACTAAATACTTTTAAAAAGATCTACAATCTGAACAAGTTTTTGACTCCAATCATTTCTTCTAAATACTCAAAATAAATCACCATTCCAAATATTTTTAAAATCTCACTCCAAACTTCTACTATCTTTAACAAGCACTTCTAATAAAACTGCTATTAATATCTATACTACTCTTGCTAAAAACTATCAAACACGCCATTAAAGATGTATGAAACAGCCATTCAAAATCATAGCAGTGAAGGGATACCTTTTTAAGAATCACTTTCTCCTTCCCATCAAACTCCAAACCTCTACTCGTTCGCTCTTCAAACTTGAGATTATTATTGGGAAGAAATGCACCAGAATACACAATTCCAAACGAACCCTCTCCTAATTTTCCCCCAATCACAAAATCAGAGCTCTTCAAGCTTCTTCTTCCCAACAAACTGTCCAACCCTAGCTGCAGGGGAGCCAGAAAGTAAGTATCAATCGCTCCAAATAAAATTCCAGGCCGAGCAGTGAGATAAACCCAAACAAACCCAGCAAAAACGACGAAACCCCATTTCTGGAAATCGCTCAACTCCCCACACAATCGTTCAAATTGAACAAACCCAGATTGCAAAACGGGAAGCTGATCGTCAACGTCCAAGTTGTCGATGAGACGATCGGAAATGTCGCCGAAGAACGACGATGCTCGGCACTTGGACGGCGGTGGCTTGGCCCTGAAAGCTCCGGCGAAGAGGGGGGTTTCTGATTGGAGAGAGGGTTTCAAAGGAAGGGAGCGGGTTTGTGAGATTTGTTGAAGTGAAAGTGGAAATGGGTATAACAGAGACGCCATTTTCGAGGTGTTGGAGTAAATTGGTCTCGGATTTGGGTCGCATCGTTTTGCAGAGTGTGGAGATTGGCGAAGAGCAGTGTGGCTGGACTGTGGCCGCGTGTCGTTTATCTTCTTTTATCCTCTTTATGAGTTTACAAATTTCTTAGCGCTCAAATGTGTGAGTATGTCCTTTTGTTTGTGCATGTTTGCTTTTAGTTCATTTTTTTATTTCTTGATTTTTTTTAATTTGGTCACTTAACTTCCGAATATTTTATTTTAAAGAAATTACTAATTTTTAATTCATCTATTTTAATTATTGTTTTATTAAAAAATTAATAATTTCTTGATATAAAAATTTTATTTGTTTTTCAAGAATTTCAAAATTATCTCTCTCTTCAGTTAACTAATCAAAGGTTATCTACAAAGCGATTGAAGATAAACAGCTAAATTATTGATGAAAGGCTATCACTTGTACTAGATAATTGAAGATTATTCGCTAAATTGATTGAAGTACTGAATTGATTATAGTGCGAACATTTTTTTTGTCATTTTATATGAACGAGTCAAATTTTTTGCTATATATATAAAAATTTTAAAAAAATTTTATACATCAAATTTCTTTGTTTTTTGTTTTTTTGTTTTTTTGCCTATACATAAAAAAACCCCCTTAATTTTAATGTTTACTCTTTTTTTTTTTAATATTTGTCCCTACAATATTAATTGAAATTGATTCAATAATATTAATAATTTAACGTAATTAAATAAATAAAAATATTTTATAAATATATAGAAAAAACCCATTAATGACCATTTTCAAGTTTTTTTTTTTTTTTTTAATCTTTCCATCAATAGAAACAAAACTTGCAGTTTTGTGACTAAAATTGCTCTTTTCTTGTAGGCATTTTTAGATGGGAGAAATTGGAAGGAATGAGAAAATTAGAGTAATTTGAATGTTTTTTGAATAAATGTTTGCATTAATACTATATTTAGATAACATTCTTTGAATGAGAGAGGGTATGAAAATAATATTTGATAGGAGATTATTTTTTATTAAAAAAATTTAAGATAATTAATATAATATTTAAAATTAAATATTTTTATTTTTCTTATTTCATAAAATAGCATTTTCAAGTCTAACAAATATATTTTCAAATTTATTTATTATTTATACAAAATTAAAACTTGCTTTTAATTAAATATATCATATGCAAATGATCAAAATCTATTTTTTTGGTAGATAACTCTCAACAAAATTGAATTTTATTTCATTTTATTTATAATACAAATTAAATTTAATATATAATAAATTTTACTTAAATGAATTAAAAAAATTTATTTGATAATTGATTAAACATACCTCTAATTTTAATGTATACTCTAATATTAACTTTCAAAGTTCAAATCTTGTTACATGTACTTTAATTCTTGAAATGGATTTAATGTAATAGATAGCTAGTTTAAATATATATATATATATATATATAATAGTTGGTTATAAAAAACACTCCGCAATTTATACTTGCGCCCTCTCTTACTTTTAAGAGGTGTTTGTTTAAAGGTATTAATTACCGTCATAAATGAATTGTTACATCTTTTCAAACAAACGCATTCAAATTAGTTATTGTAATAATTCAAAATAATTATTTATTTCAAATAAGTCATTTCTAACCATTTATTTATAATTACTAATTTCTAATCCCTCGAAATAATCACTCATTTCTAATCATACCTTAACGAACTATTATCTGTCATCACTCTACAAAAATCATAATTAAAACGAGTTATTACATCATTTCTACAAATATTCACATCCAAATGAATTATTACCAAAATTCAAAATTTTAATCGCTTAAAACAACATATATACTATATAATATAATATAAATATGAAATTTCACCAGCAATGATTGTATTTCATTGTAATTTAGAAATTATAAGGTTTTAAGAAAATTACACTAAAAAGGAACAAGGAGGAGTTTGGAAATCCATCGTTCAATATTGGGCCTAATGTATGGCCCGATACGAGCCCATTTTAGGCCCAAAAGTGAAAACTTCTCAACGGTGATGAACGACGATAGCCTTCACCGGCGTTGATTGTTTAAACTTCCGAGTGATCAAGGTTTCACAATGTGCGAATCTGTTCCATCGCTCCCCTTCTCATCCTCCACCAAATTTCAACGATTAGGGCTCAACCAATTCGAATCTCATCTCCCACTTCTTTCAAATTGCTTCAATTCTGCTTCTTCAATCGTTAAAAATGGCCGCCTCCTCTTCCCCAGGATTACAAAAGTCGCTAAAACGCCTAGAGCTTTTGCACCGAGGCGAAACCAGTTCACCGGCGAGTTCGGATCGAAGGAGAAAGGCGAAAATATTTTCGGCGACAACCAAAGTCCGAGCGTTGCAAATTTAGAGGATATCGACGGGGATTTCGCTAGTAGAAATGGGAATGATTCCGGCGATGGTGTTGAAGCTTCATCTGGGTTGGAATTTCTCGATCGGAAGGATGGTGGAGAGGGTAAGAAGAAGGGGTTTAATCGGGGAAGAAGGTCGGAAGGAGAAAGGGATTTGGTTCCAGTTGAAGATAAGGATGAAGAAATTGAGAGTGAGAAGGTAGCATTACGGAGAAGGAGGCAAGTGATGAGGAGATCGAACATGTTGGCTAAGCAAGTGATCAGTTGTCAAAGTGCGCTTAGCTTGGGTTTCATCTCGCAGCTCTGGGTTGATACAGCTGCTGTAAGTACCACTGTTCTAATTGTAGCTGTATTTTATTTTTTCGAAGTAGACATTATGTGTTGTCGGACATACTCGAAAATGTGAGGACTCTTCAACACAGTTATAAGATACGGAGCCACTTCTAATTAATTAGTTTTGAGATGGATGCCTTCCCATTTTTTAATACGGTATCAGAGCTCCGACTTATTAATTCCAAAAATTTCAAAGATCTCATCCAAGCGGGCACTTGGTGATCCCAAAAATTTGAATTTGACCATAGCGAGTAAGCCAAAGCAAGTAGATTACAGGTCACAAATTCGGATTTAATCCAAGATGAATTTCTCAAAAATGGTCATTTGAGGGACATGTTGGAGATACTTACTTTGTGATACTTATCCCACATTGAAAAGATGAGAATTCTTCAACATATTTATATGATATGTGGGCTACTCTCCTCATAGCCAATTGGTTTTGAGATGGATGCTCACACTTTAATATGGTATTAGAGTTTCGGTTATTAATTCTTCAAAAATTTTGAAGATCCCACCCAAGCGGACAAGAAATTTAAGCGGGCATTTTATGATCTCAAAAGTTCGAATCCGACCCAAGTGAGTAAGCCAAAACGTATATTTTGGGTCACAAATTCGGATTTAATCCAAGATGTCTTTTTCAAAAATAGCGTCATCTTGAGCGAGCATGTTGGAGATACTC
>JBBMEG010000024.1:13930805-13950486 GCA_037832605.1 Cyclanthera cordifolia
GATATTTGTTGAGATAGTCTAAATATGTATTAGCAATCACACCCAATTTTGTATTTATAAAATTAATTCTAACACTTGCTTTATAAATTTTTATTTATAATTAAGAAAGTAATAGATTTGAAATTTTCATTTTAGTTTGTTTGAATTCAAAAAAAAAAAAAAAAAAATCAATATATTGTTATTGCAAAAGAACAAAAAAAAAATCTTAAAATAAAAAAATAAATGTTAGATTCTTTTTGAGTTTTTACGATCGAAAGTGTGCAGACTTGAACTCGTGATTTGTAGTCATGTGGTATATGTTATTACTTTGATTGACAAATAAATACTAAACTTTAATAGTAGATAGTAAGAAGATTTATATTAGATTAAATTATAAATTTAGTTTATATTATTTGAAAGTAGGTCTGTAAATGACTCGAGTTGAATTCGATTATGAGATTTTTTTTTTTTTTTTTTTTAACAACTCTAAACTATTGAGTTGATTAATTTACCAACTCTGTTCAACTCTATGTACTAGAGTTATCAAACTCAATCCAATTTAATTCAATTATTTTTTTGATTTGTTGGTTCCGGTTCATAGCTCGTAAAAAATAAATCAATTAGCTCTACGAACCGACTTAAGAGTATTGACCTAGTTCAAAGAAAATTACACTCCAAATAAAAATCAACCATTAAAGTTTGAGTTAGAGAGTATAGATTATTCTTTTTATTAATTTTTATACAATTATAATACGAAAAAAGTTATAATTTATTCTGCGTAATCTTAAAAAATGTTAAAATTTAATCTTTAATTTTAAATATTAGAATTAATATATAAAAAGAAAAGGTTAATTTCTAAAAAAAAATTCTTTAAAATCATAGTAATTACATAACTTTTTAAAACTAAAGAGAAAACGCAACTCATTAATTAAACTAATGTTATTACTAATTATGTATTAATATTAATCTAATACTTATGTAATTACTCTAACCTTGTTTGATAGAAGCAGGAGGATCCGGAGATTCCGGGCCCAACCCGACCCAGGCAATTTTTGTCTTTTCCTAATATTTAAATAAAGTAGCCGTTGCCGCCTGTCTACATTCAAATTCAAACCCTAAAAACAAAAGAAACAAAAACCAAATCCTTCTGCAAAAGCTCTGTGAATCTTCTCTTTTTTCTATGCTTCTTCAATTTCTCTTTCGCACAAATTCTTCATCTCCACCAATATGCAGGCTCTTCATCTTCCCTTAGCTGTGCCTCAAGATCTTCCTCTCAAGTCCGGCCGCCGCCCGCTCCAGCCCAAAAACTCGCTCTCCAATCCTGTACCTGCTGCCGTCGCCAAAATTGTCAAATCCAAGCCGGAACCGATCCAGATCTCGTTCTCTGGCGACTCCAATAAGGAGAATCAACCGCCGATTCACAGGATTGAAGCGTGTGATTCGTCGCTGGCGGATGAACTCAGTGCGGTTAAGAGGAAGCTCGAGAGGCTGAGATTGGACGGTGAACGAACGGAGAAGATGCTGAGAGATAGAGATTTGGTGTTCGAGTTGCGGATGAAGGAGCTTTTGCAGAGAAGTCAGGAGCAGAGAGATCTGGAAATGGAGGTCGATAGGTTGTTCAGGTTGAAGGAACTCAGATCGTACTGTATGGTATGTAATTTAAGTTTTATTCGCGAATTTGAAGAATTTTGATTTCGATCGGTTGATTTTCGTGCTGATCTATTCTTCGTTTCGTTATTTTTGATGATTTGGATCAGAGGATTTCACCGATTCGAAGTCTTAGAGAGAAGGAGCGAGATAAGATATTCACGGATGCCCAATTTCCGGTAATTTCTATATCTAACTTCGAAACTATTTCTCGATTATTCTGAATTCTGGATTTATCCACTTCAAAGTGAAATAAATTTACATTTTTCTGATTGATTGATTCAGGAATTTGAAATAGGCGATGGAGAAGAATCAGTCGGCGAGAATTCATCTTTAGATTCATCAGAATTCGTCACAGGTTTTTGAAATCGTTTCACGGTCACAGTTTTGTTAGTCTATTGATTCTGCCCTAATTTGTTTTTGATTACTTCTCTTTCTGTTCTTGATCTTGTTTTGGTTATCTTCTGAGAGTGGCATTCAGTGATTTCAAAGGAAAAAAAGAAATTAATGTAATACCTCATTATGTTCTGATGGAAACCTTGAGTTGTAATCAATATCATTTTTCAATCTTTTTCTTCCTTCTTCACTTCATTTAATGCCTGAAAATGATGAAATTTCCAAGTCGATGTCTGTTCATAAATCTACCTTTAACATCTGCATTGAATTTTCTGTGTAAGTTTTGAGATTGAAGGGAGATTGGTTCAATCGGATTAAAGTTTGCTGGCTTTGAATTTTTATTGTTTTAGTGTTTTTTTTAGTACGAATTGGGGAGGGATACCGATTTTCAAGATCTAACCCGACTTTGGTGTTGAACCGGATTACCTCCAAACAATAAAATCAACAGTCAAACCTTACCGCTTGAGCTGATTTTTAAAGTGTTAGTAAATGGTTCTTAAATGTCTAAATCTACTATGTACCTTTTTGAAGCCTATGGATTATTACGAACAAGAAACCAATCAAATTGAACTAAACACCAAATAAATCAAGAAAAGTTTAGGTTTGGCATATCCTTACCTATGTTTTAGGTGTTTGTTTTTATATTTTAAAGAGGTTTATAAAAGATTATTTATTGTTTGGAGGTTTAGAAACCATTGTACCATCAACCCTTTCAGTTAGGGGTGTACAAATGAAACGACAATTCAATGAATCTGAACTACCAAACCCAAATCATAAGGGTTGGATTGAGTTGAGTTATTTTCCGATTTGAGTTTGGTTGAAAAAATGGTGAATGTATATTTTTGGTTCGGATTTGGGTTGTCGTGAATTCGGTTCGGCTCAAACTGAACCAAACCGAAATATATACATGTAGCACTAAATGTTAATTAATATATCATCATGGCATAGTGATGAGGCTGCCAGTTATATTGTTTCTTTGCATAAGTTTGATCATAAGTGAACCATCCCAGCCCAACCCCCAGAATATATAAGGAAACCCGAATTTTTGGGTTGAGTTACAAATCTCTCTCAACACAATTCATGCACACCCATACTTTCGACATCTATTGATTTAGGCAGTATTTGTTTGAACCACGTATCTTTAAATTGTTAGCCAGCCAAATTGTGGGTTTGAATGAAGTCGATATTTATCATATCATACTACCTTAAAGTGTGGCTTAAGGAAAAAAATCATTTTTAGACGATTTTACCTTTAAGTCCCACTTTAAATTTCATACATACCCAATCAAGCCTTTTTATTTTCAGTACAAAAACACACCCACTTGCACTCATTTATGTACTCTCTTCGTACCCAATTAAATAAGTAATGGACGATAGTAAAGTATCTCATTTTCCATAAATTTAAATTTACAAAACAAAATATTTCGCCCATTTACATTCTATAACTCATTCATTATAACTTTTAACTCCATTTTAATGACGAGCACAACATTTAATTATATTGAATGTAAAAGGTTTAGGAATATCAAAAGTTTTGAAATATTTACATTTTCAACAACCATAAAAGGTCATAACTTCTACTTCTTTCATAAAAGATTAGTTGGGAATTCTCTTTTTCGTATTCTTCATCTCCATTTTCCTTTCATTTCATTTTCTTCATCTCTCAATTATTTGTAAGATTTTTTAATGGCGTAGTTGATCATTGTTGTTCATGTATTATAAGATAAATATCGTTTAATAATATTTTTCAATGTTTATAAGATGTAATTTATATATTACAAATACATCGGTATATTTCTCATCCTTTCGGATGGTTCTATTTCTCAATCTCTGACTTGCTACTACAGAACTACGGTCGAAAAGATTGAGAAAAATTAGTCATTCACATCCACTGATGAAGGATTCCTCCAAAAATTAAGGATAAGTAATCTTTTTAGAAATCAAATTGGATCGTTTCATCCAAATTTATTCCAATATTAGTAATATTGTGATAGTTTTTTGGGTTTATAATAGTATATATTGATTTAAGAAAACAATGGAACAAGTAGTTTTATGTTTTATTAGTTTTTATTTTTTGGATAAAAACATAGAAAGTTAATTGGAAGTTGAAGAAAAGGAAATTTTTTTAATATACAAATTTTCCCTTCATTATAATATTAAAATTTAATTTTAGAACTATACTGCAACCCTTATCAAACTTAAGAGGTGTAAGGTGATGTGCAATTTTCCAAAAAATATATTATTTGCATTAAAAATTAAAAAAATTTAATTTTTTGAGTAAAAAATATCTATAAATGAAATTTAATTCTAAACGACAATAATATTAATTTGTGTTGAAGTTATAATGTTACACCGTATTATGTTTCAAGTTTAAAATAAATTAAAACAACCAAATAAAATTTTGACAACAACGAAAGATAGTTTGACACGAGAAGCTCCGAAGCAAAGCACCAAAACTATTTATTATAACCAATATATTAGAGTTAGAAGTTTAAACCTAATTTGTATATGGTTGAGCTAAAGCAAATGTGAAATTATGGGTTTAAATTGAAAATATTGATTAGTTTTTATTAAATATCATGAAATCTTAATTTTATGTCAAAACGAGCATAACTCAACTAACATCAGTGATGTAATGACATTTACGAGATTTATAGTGAGTATCATATTTGATTAAAGTTTTAATTAAAGCAACAAAAAAAATTAATTTTTTTGACAACCATTAATAAACTAAGAACAACAAGAGCTATCCCACTTAAATATCACTACAGAGGCAACTTCCAAAATGAGAATTACTTAAATGCAGTTCCTTGGCAATTTATCCATTTTTCTTTGGATCATGTATCTACGACTATGCACTTTTGTTTTTATTTATAATACGATTCTTATAACTTAAATTTCATGCCTTCGTGATTTTTGTTGAGAAATTTAAAATCCGAATATCAAATGAGATGAAAAATAAATAAATAAGAACCCGCTTGGGGAGTTCGAGGGAAGAACCCAGAACCCGATCTACGTATAGAGAAGAGAAAACGACACACTTTATGGTTCGGGAATTAGCTCTACATCTACTATCTAGAAGGAACAAATGATGACCATCTAATTTTATCCCTCCCAGAGAATAAGAAATCTAGTATGGGCTTATATAGTATTCTACAAAATCTCATACTTCTAACTGTTAGAAAACCTCAAACGTAAAATTATCCAAGTTAAATGTAATTTAACCTACGATAAAAAGTGAAAGCAAGGATAAAGTTGGTGCTCACTATTGTAAATATCTTTGTTTACAAAGAACAAGAACAAAAACAAAACTCCAAGACCAAAAGTAATAGTGTGACTATCAAATTCTTGGTCAATGAACCAATTTTCTTCTTCTTAGCCTAATTTTTCAAAATTTCACATCTAACTTATTGTTTAGAATTTTGACTAACTATTAACGAAGTTTTTGTCCCATATAGAAAGTCTTGGCAAAATACTTACATAAAATTGACGTCCCACATTTACGGTATGTAAAAGAAGTATGTGGTATTAGATTCAAGATTATCACATTCAGTCAAAAGCTTTAAGTTTGATGTTTTGATTCTAGTTAAATTCTTTTGGTATTCTCTTTTGAGAGAGCTGGACAAATAATGTGTGTTGTATAAATTTTATGTGATTGTAATAATTTCTACAAGCACACAAGTTCTTTCTGTCCATTGAACAATAATGTCATATCTCCATTCCTTCGATGTCTTCTCGTGGCTAGTCTAAGGACGAGCGTAGTTATCCCGGATACAGTAGATCAGCAAAGTTTCCAATTTCCCAAATTTTAAAAAACAAGAATAAAAAAAAGGATTGAACAGTGATGATGATCTAGTAGAGTCCAATGATGATTCCAATATAGGTTTTAAGAATTCAAGTAATCAATGAAAGAAGAAAGACTTTCAGTAGAAGAAAAGTTGTCGAAAACGAGAATAGACTGGTTGTATTAAATAAAATTATCCTAAAGGAAGTAAGTTCGTCAAATGCAAAATACACACGTTGACGTTGTCTCTCTTGATATAAGCTGAGATGACGACCTTCTCTGAAATCATTCTCATTCTCATTCTCATTCCTTTATTCTTGACGACCGAAATACATTCGTAGTATTTATTGATGGGGGCATGGTGTGATCATGTTCATGTGGTAAATATTGTATGCATTACAAAACAAGTTGCTCAATAACAACAAGCAATATTTAGACATTATATATAAACATTGTAGTATAAAAAAAAATTAGAAGAGATTATTTAAAAATTGATTATAAAAACTTTATTATAATAACTTCCTAAACACTTTAAATCAAACACTCCCCCAAGAAAATGTATTACCATGATTATTTATTTCATGCAACCCCTCCAATGGGTTGAGTTGATCATATATTTGGATTCATCCTTCAAACACGTTTTATTTTTAAAATAGTAATAAAGATTACATAATTATTGATAATTTGAATTTTGTACCAAAAAAGGTAAAAAAGAAAGAGAATTAAATGCAAATATTAAGAATTGGAAGGACTAGAAATGGAAAGATGAGAAAAATTAGCCTTTTTTTTAATTTGAAATCTAGCTCACTTTGGTCTTAAATTAATACTTTTATTTATGATTATCTTTCACTATTCTCCCTTTTAATTTTTATGTTTAAAAATTGAATACTCTTATTTTAACATTTTAATAATATTCAATTACCCGTCTCTAAATTTAGAATATAGTTTTTATTTGATCCTACTCCTCAAAATTCAACATTTTTATTATTAACATTTCAATAATATATAAAAAATATTTTTATTAATTATTATATATAGTCCAAAAGCAACTGCATTTTTTTCTTTTATGATATAATTTTATTTTTAGTTATAGTTGTCACCCTATTATTTTTTTATATTTTATTTAAAAAAATAATAATATGTATTTAGGATTTTTTTTTTAAATCTTTTAAGTTGAAGGTCTAATTTAAATTCGTCCATTCCTAAATATAATAATTTTATTTTAAGCTAACAAAATTATATACTAACAATTTTTTTGGTACTACATATTGACGAATTTTTATTTTATTTTTGACATAAATTTAATCTTTTTAAAATAAATATAAAAAATAACACACAAACACAAAAAGTAAGAGTTATTGAAATATGATTTCAATTTTTTTTTTTTAATATTTAAGATTTGAAGTTTTTTTAATTATTATTATTATATATATATATATAGTATTGTTATACTCTGAACTTAAGTTATTTTTTTAAGGAAACTTAGGGAGGGTTGGTTAAAGGGTTTGGAAGAGTATTTGAGAGTACTAATTACTAAATATTTTTGTCAAAATTATATCTAGGTTTTGATCGTAATAATTACTCTTAAATATTCAGAATAAAATTTCATTTTAAATTCTAATTTTAAATATTTTTAAAAATTACGTCCAAACGATATTTTGACTGTAATCATTACTTTTAAATACTCAAAAAAAAATTTTATTCTAAATACTCTTAAAAGTTACCTCCTAACAAATTTTTGATTGAAAATCATTACTAACCATTACTTTTAAATACTCAAAATAAATCATTATTCTAAATATTAATTTTAAATATTTTTAAAAACAACACCAAAGAAGCTTTGAATACAATCATTATTTTTAAATATTCAAAATAAATTTTTATTTTAAATAATAATTTTAAATACTTTTAAATTCTAAATCTAAAAAGATCTCTTAAAAATCAAAATTATTATTATTATTTTTGAATGAATCAAAATTAAAACTTAAAAAGAGAGAAAATTGGACATTAGGAAAAATATTTAATTTGGAAGAACAAATTGAAACTAAATCCAAAAACTACTGATAACTTTCCCGAAGTTTTACAAACAAAAGAACAAACAAAGCTGTCTGACGAGACGGTGCCGTATTCTCTGAAAACCAGCCATGGATCGATCGAAACCATAGCAGCAGCAGCAGCAGATCAGAAGCTCACAGCCCAATTCCCGAATCCAAAGCTTCCATTTCCAATTCGTGGTTTTCCGATTTTCTCTCTCTCTCTCTCTCTCTCTTCCCCAATTCTTCATTTATTCGTTTTCTTGATCTTCACGCACGCCGATTTATCGCCGGCGACGTCAATTTCAGGTGCGTGTTTCTCCGATCCGCCTCCCCTTTTAACCCTTTTCGCCTTCTCTCACTTCTCTGCCATTTTGCTCTATGATTTCGCGTTCAGTGCATTGAAGGCGCTTCTGATCTCTCTGCTCATCAACTTCATTTCATCAATTCCGAGACGATAACCCTTCGCTTTCATCAACCCTTTTCTCATTGGTACCTACCCCCTCTGTTTCTCTTTTAATTCTTTCATTTTCTCAATATTTTTCTTTGCCCTTTTGTGTTTTTGTGATGATTACTTATCTGGGTCTGATTTGATTGGGGCAATTTTAGTAAGGGGAGATAGTACTTGGGGTTTTTTTGGTTTTTTTTTTCAGGGTTAGGGTTTGTTTTAATTTGGGCTTGTCTTATTTTCTATGTAGTTCTTGGCATTGCGTGCTTGGGGAATCGTAGAGTATTGTTGTTATTTGGATCCACGAGAGGGATTTGTCAATATTTCGTAGAATCGAGCTGTTTGTTTGTGCATTATCATTGATTCCTTCTCGACCTGGTTTTTCTGTGGGCCTTTGTTGTTAACTTGGAAGGCCGGTGTCTCTGATCTGATTTTTCTCTTGCGTGTAAGTTTGTCAATTGGAAACGGTGTTCGAGGGGGAAGGGGCTGGAGCTTGAACGTGTTGCTATTGATAAGCCCTCTCCATTGTATTTCACTGTTTTCATTTCCAGTTGAGTTTTTTGTTAGTTTTAATTGAATCATTTCTGAGGTGGACTAGAATATGGGTTTAGGAGGATGAGGGGATGTGGGTTCTTGGTGAGATGGAGCTTAAATTCCTCTTGTTCTCTGTGTTTTGCTTGGATGGACTTGGGATGAAAGGCTTTATCTGTACTGGGACTTTGTTTGATTTGCATGTTAGACTTCCTAATGTGGGGAAAAAATATTTATGACTTCCGGTCAGCCCCTGCTGGCTTCATCAGAATCTACATCAGTTGTTGAATACAGATCCTCATCGCAGCGACATCGTGGTTCCCTTGGTTGTCTTTGTCGCAGTGCTTCCTTCACCTCTTCAAGCTATGTCGGAGATGCTCGGAGTGACATTGTGGATGTGAAGGAAGACAGCTCTTTTGGAGATATAGGTTGGAGCAGTGAGAATTCCCTAAGACGTTCCACTTCTCTTACTAGAAAGAGACATCGACAGTATCATACTATTGGCTCTTTGTTTCCTCAGCAGTTTCCTTTTGACTGCCCCACCCAGGATAGAAGACGCCTGGTCTCGTGGGGTGCAATGGAGCTACATAATATTGATGATAACCCTGCGACGTTTGAACTTACCAGGGTCCAGGAGAAGTTGCATAAGGCAAATCAAAGTCGTCATAAGAGTATGCAGTTTGAAGATAATTTACAGCATGAAGATAATCCAAGGTTGATCTATATTAATGATCCAAGAAGAACTAATGATAAGTATGAGTTCACAGGAAATGAGATAACCACTAGCAAGTACACATTGATTACCTTCTTGCCAAAGAACCTCTTTATTCAGTTCCACCGAGTTGCCTATCTTTATTTTCTTGCTATTGCAGCTCTTAACCAGCTTCCACCTTTGGCAGTCTTTGGGAGAACGGTATCTCTTTTTCCTCTCCTGTTTGTGCTCTGTGTTACAGCTTTTAAAGATGGCTATGAGGATTGGCGTAGACACAGATCAGATCGCAATGAAAACAATAAAGAGGCTCTGGTGTTTCATTCTGATGAATTCCGATTGAAAGTCTGGAAGAAAATACGTGCAGGTGAAATTGTAAAGATTTGTGCAGATGAGGTAATTCCTTGTGACATGGTTTTATTGGGGACAAGTGATCCTAGTGGTCTTGCTTACATCCAAACAATGAATTTGGATGGTGAGTCAAACTTGAAGACGAGGTATGCTAGGCAGGAAACAGCAACGGCTGTAACAGAGGGATGTTCATATTCAGGTCTTATTCAGTGTGAACAACCTAACAGGAATATTTATGAGTTCACTGGTAATATGAAGTTCAATGGTCACAAATTTCCCCTCAGCCAGTCAAACATAGTTTTGCGCGGTTGTCAGCTGAAGAACACTGAATGGATTATTGGAGTGGTTGTATATGCTGGACAAGAGACAAAAGCCATGTTAAATAGTGCGGTGTCTCCTGCTAAGCGAAGTAAACTGGAGGGTTACATGAATAGGGAAACATTGTGGTTGTCAATCTTCCTCCTTATAATGTGTCTAGTTGTGGCCCTTGGAATGGGCTCATGGCTTGTACGTCACAAGGAACAGCTTGATTTTTTGCCATATTATAGGAAAAGGTATTTCACAAACGGGGCGGATGATGGTAAGCGGTATAGGTTTTATGGAATACCTATGGAAACCTTTTTCTCCTTTTTGAGTTCTATAATAGTGTTTCAGATTATGATACCGATATCCCTTTATATTACAATGGAGATGGTGAGACTGGGCCAGTCATATTTCATGATTGAAGATGAGCACATGTACTGCAGAGTCTCTAGCTCAAGGTTTCAGTGCAGATCATTAAACATCAATGAGGATCTTGGTCAAGTTCGTTACATCTTTTCTGACAAAACAGGAACGCTCACTGAAAATAAAATGGAATTTAAAAGAGCAAGTGTGTATGGGAAGAATTATGGGAACAACTTCTCTGAGGGATATCCATCAATGGTGTATTCCATCCCAGGTACGAAAAATGGTTTCAATGCTACTATCCTCGTAAATTTCTAATCCATGTTTGTGCAAGTTCTTGATGATTACTCCTGTTAGCTACCTATGCAGTTGCCGTTAGCCTTTTTATTTGCATTTTTTTAGATCGCTGGTTGAAAATGTATCAAGTGTTATTTTGTTGCTGTTATTATTATTATTTTGCAAAACATGCTAACTAGGTGTACTACATTTATCTAGCTTTCTGCCTTTTCTTGCTCGATATTTTGTCTCCTAAAAGGAAATATCTCTATGCATGGTTGTTATTAAGCTTACATTTGTTGGCTTAGTCTCTTAAGCCACTGTAATTACAAATATATAATTGTTGAATTCTTGAATTGAACGGATATTGGTGGTTTCTCATAAGTAGTACTTGGTATAATAGGAGATTGTATGGTGAGGACCATTTGTTGCTTGTCTGTGATCTCAACATAGAGGTGTTCATGCATTCCCGGAAAACCGCTTCGACCGACCGGAATTGATCTAATTTAGGGCATTCGGTCGGTTTTCATGTATATTTCGGTTAGAAAAATAGTAAACCGAAATTTTTTGGTCGGTTAAGTCGGTCGGTTCGATCGGTTAATAAAAAATCATATAATATTAATATTTTCATATATTTACTTAAATTTCTTATTAAATTATTGTAAAAGTAATTTAATTTTAAATGTGTTTCTAAAAATTAGTTGGTATTTTCATTTTATTAAAATTAATTCTCAAATGTTCAATAAAAAAAAAGTATGATTAATATGTTTTTTAATAAAAAAAGAAAAAAATATTAAATGAATTAACCAACTCGACCGGCTTGACCAAACAAACTGACCGACTTAACCAATCAGTTGATTCGGTTTCATTTTCAAGTATACCGACATGGTCGGTTCGATATCAATTTTCACCAAAGACACCGATCGATTGATGAACAACCCTATCTCAACAAGTTTTCAATTTTACTAGCTATTATTTACAATGTTTTTTCTGTTGAGTACATGAAATATCTATGTTATTCAGAGTTTAAAAGATTGTGGGTTGTCATATGACTTCCAAAACTAGTAATATTTGGGTTTACTTACATTTTTGTGACAATAAAACTAAGTATAGTTTTTGGTGTCAGTATGATTACCATTAGATGGCCAGCCTATGTCCTGTGATCTTCCTCACCTCAAGTAATTAAAATCTTCTGGTAGATGAAATTCTGAGATTGTATCACATGTTTTTTCTCTTTCCTTCATCTAGTGTGATCTTTTGCAACAGCAACTTTAGGGAGGAGGAGGTGGAAACTTAAATCTGACGTTGCTGTTGATACCGAACTTGTCAAATTATTGCACAAGGACCTAAATGGAGATGAAAAGATTGCTGCACACGAATTTTTTCTCGCATTGGCTGCTTGCAATACTGTTATTCCTATTCTCATGGATGACAAATCTAGTTATGTGGACGGTGAGTTGCATGAGGATTATGAAACTATAAATTATCAGGGGGAATCCCCTGACGAGCAAGCACTAGTTGCTGCGGCCTCTGCTTATGGATATACCCTTTTTGAGCGCACATCCGGGCATATTGTTATCGATGTTAATGGTGAGAACTTAAGGTAGACGCTCTTGCTTTCTATTTTTAATTCTTAGCCTGTATAGTGATTTTTCTTTCCTACACTTTTTTATGTTTTAAACATTTTTATGACAGTTTGTTCCACATACAACATTACATTCTATCCTTTTTGTTCTGGATTCTAGGTTAGATGTTTTGGGTTTACATGAGTTCGATAGTGTTCGCAAAAGAATGTCTGTTGTCATCAAATTCCCCAACAACACTATAAAGGTGCTGGTAAAAGGTGCCGACACTTCAATGCTGAGTATATTAGGCATCGGCATCGACTCTGACAGGGAAGAACTTATCAAGCATACTACTCAGAGCCATTTGTGTGAATATTCAATGGAAGGTTTGCGAACACTTGTAGTTGCTGCCAGAGATCTGAGAGATCCTGAATTTGAGCAATGGCAGAGCAGATATGAAGATGCTAGTACTTCACTGACTGAAAGAGCAGTAAAACTACGTCAAACAGCTGCCCTTATAGAACGTGACCTTAAGCTTTTGGGTGCAACTGCCATTGAAGACAAGCTTCAAGATGGAGTTCCGGAAGCCATCGAATCTCTTCGGCAGGCGGGAATAAAGGTTTGGATTCTGACTGGAGATAAGCAGGAGACGGCCATATCAATCGGTCTCTCCTGCAAACTGCTGACTTCAGACATGCAGTCAATTATAATCAATGGAAATTCGGAGAATGATTGCAGGCAACTTTTAGGTGATGCAATAGAGAAATTTGGTATTAAATCAACACAGGACGGAAGTCAAAGACAGAAGCTGAATAATTGTGAGAGTGATTGTCATGATATGCCGAAGACATCGAGTATGCCAAATGTTAATGAAGTGAAAGAAGAAGTGACTAATAAACCACTAGCTTTAATAATTGATGGAAACAGTTTGGTGTACATTTTAGAGAAGGAATTGGAGTCTAAGGCAAGGATCTTGTTACCTTTGAGAACCTTTATGTTGCACACCGTTAATATTGTACGAATAGTAAAATGTGTTAACTGTTGTTTGGAATGATTCCTATTTTCTGACAGCTCTTTGACCTTGCAACTTCATGCCACGTCGTTCTATGCTGTCGTGTTGCACCTCTGCAGAAAGCTGGAATTGTTGATTTGATCAAGTGTAGAACTGATGATATGACATTGGCAATTGGAGATGGTCAAATTTCTTCTCTAACTCCTAAATATTATGACATACACCTATGTTTATTGAATATAAATGACAAATGCTGTATGTGCGCACTAGCATTTTGTTTACTCAATTTAGTTTATTGATGCACCCATCCATTTGCCATGGCAATTTTTTAGGGGCCAACGATGTCTCGATGATTCAGATGGCAGATGTAGGCATTGGTATATGTGGACAGGAAGGACGTCAAGCAGTAATGGCATCCGATTTTGCCATGGGGCAATTTCGCTTCTTAAAAAGATTACTTCTAGTGCATGGCCATTGGAACTATCAACGCGTAGGCTACATGGTTCTGTACAACTTTTACCGCAATGCTGTTTTCGTCTTGATGCTTTTCTGGTATGATAAGCGTCTTTTTGTATCAAACATTGGGTACATGCGTTCCAAACCATCGACCTTTTTTTATTCATCAAAACATTGACATGGACCTGCTTTCACGGTCTCCTTTATAAAATGTAATTTGTTCTATAAACTAATCGATTTCCTGTTTTAAATTGTATATGCTAGTTTATTAATAAAATACATCTTGAGAACATGTCATTCACTCACGACCTTACTTGGACAAGATCTGTTCTATAGGTTGTACTGTCGTTGTACTATATTGTCCTTCAGTTCTAATGAGAGCATGACAACCACTCATGGTGGTTTTTCCCCCAAAAGAATATTGCTTGCATCTTAGGGACATAATCCTGGCTGAAATATTATGGGCGTATTTGGGGAAAGGTACAAGAATGATTATGGAGAATTAGAATTTGGGAGAGAATAAGTAAAGGAATGGTTATTTGTGTTTGGAGTAAAAGGAATGATTACACGAAGAATGATTATTTGTGTTTGAGAGTGAAGGGAATGCTAATGAGAAGAATAAATAATGAGTAGGATGCGAGTGAAAAATAGTAATGAGAAGAATAAAAAGTTGTTATGGGAAGAATAAAAAATAGTTAGAAGGAAAATAGGAAGGTGATTTGGGAAAACGTGATTATAGGGAGAGTGATTCTCGGTGGTCCAAACACCGGGAATTATCTCCATTCTCATTCTACTCATTGGTTCTTGATGGCCCAAACATACTCTCTCTTTTGTTGATGAAATTTGTGCATTATTAATTAATGTGCCCTTTTGTTTTTGTGTTTCTTAGGTACATTCTTTGTACGGCATTCTCAACAACTTCAGCTTTGACTGATTGGAGTAGTGTGTTGTACTCTGTGATCTACACGTCTATCCCTACTATTTTTGTTGGTATTCTGGACAAAGGCTTGAGTGACAAGACCTTACTAAAACATCCTAAGCTCTATAGCGCTGGTTATCGACAGGAGGCATACAATTTGCGTCTCTTTTGGCTCACAATGCTTGATACACTGTGGCAGAGTCTTGTTCTCTTCTATGTTCCATTATATGTTTACAAGGAGAGTTCCATTGATATATGGAGCTTAGGAAGTTTGTGGACCATAGCAGTTGCTATCCTTGTGAACGTACACTTGGCGATGGATGTTCAACGTTGGGTATATATTACCCATGCTGCAGTTTGGGGATCCATAGTCATAACATATGCCTGCATGGTGGTGTTGGATTCGATACCGGTTTTTCCGAACTACTGGTTTGTTTCTTGTACCCAATCTTAGTTCTCTCATCTTATATTATACGTCGCAAATTTAAGGAGATTGTGTAGGGGGTGTTTGAGAATGATTATGAGAAGGATAAGAGTAGAGAGAATATTGGGGAGAATGATTATTTGTATTTAAGGTGTAGAGAGGTTATGGGGAAATAATTATCTGCGTTTAGAATACAAAGAAGGATTATATGGGGGAAGTGTTTGGAGTGTAAAGCATGATTATGGAGAACAAAATAATGAGTAGGGAGAGAATGAAAAGTGGTTAAGGGGAGAATGAGATTTTGTATATAATAAATAGTGTGGATTTGCGTTTATTTAGTATTTTATCTTTTAATTATATATTCCTCTTAGGATTAGGTTTAATATTATATTTTCCTTTTATGATTAGGTTCTCTCTTGTAGTCTATTTAACCTAATGCTGGGTTCGTTATTGAGTAAGAATTTGAATTCCATCTTTCAATATGTGACACTAGAGTAGGGGGTTTTGAGTTTGAATTCCTACTATGTTATTTTCCTCCCCATTTATAATTATTCACCTGTAGGACATTTTCTAAAAATTTCCAAGTCTACAAGTGAGGGAGAGTGTTAGTAAGTAAACATAATTAAATTTTTTCGAGTGTTAGCTTTTGGGTTGATTGGTTGTTTAACGTAGTTCAATGAATAGTGCTTATGGGGTGAGTGATTATTGGTAGCCCAAACAAGATAAGAAAACTACTCTCTTCATAAAATCATTCTCATTCTCCTTGTCTCAAATACTCTCTTCGGGAGTTTGTTGCATCATTTAACCTTTGTCGTTTTGCAGGACGATCTTTCATCTCGCCAAGTCCCCAACATATTGGTTGACTATATTGCTCATAATAGTTGTTGCATTGCTTCCGCGCTATCTTTTCAAAGTTGTGAACCAAAGATTTTGGCCCTCAGATATACAGATAGCCAGAGAAGCCGAGGTACTGAGAAAACGAAAAGGTCGCGAACATTTGGATTCAAAGCGAGATCGAGATTCCAATTGACACATGTCTACACTCAACCATTTGCAGATGGCTTTCCTGTGGGGGACACATGCATGATTATAACTCTGAAGGTTAGACATTACCAAGTGGTGCATTTGTCCTTAGACATAGATGAATTCTTTTAGTTAATTATACTCTTAGCTATCCACTCAGAAGGCTTAAGCGCATTAGAAGGTCGTACGATACAAATTTTCTAGTCGTTCTAGAACACGACTGACATCGTTAAGAAAAGTGTACTAGGATTTGGACTGCAGATTTTTGTTGAACCAGAATGTCGCCGAATGACACATCTCTGGTTCGGGATGATTATTCGGATGGATACGACATTTGTGTTCGAAGTGGAGCAGGGATCTCCGAGTTGTAGGATTAATGTTTTGTTTTTGGTTGGAATGGAGGGAGGTCTGATACTGTATCATATGATACCAGGGTGCCTTACACAGTTTGAAAATGACAGGAGAGATTGAATTGAAGTATATAATAGGGGAGGTTTTAACTTTCCTTTTTGTTTTTTTTAACCCTTGTAAAAATTTGAGAAATTTGTTACTCGTTAACAGAAGGAATGAATGAAGATAAGTAATGAAACATACAACTCTTATACACATGTTCATTATTTTAATATTTTGTGTGTGTGTGATAGCTTAGTCATTGAATGAAAAGGAATAATCATTAAAATCTGAGAATAATCTTGACATCTACATCTGTTTTCAGTCATTGATTGATTTGTTTGAATAGAATCTTATTGGTTTGGAATTGAAGCAGTGAAGATGACAAAATAGGCTGCAAGGACACCCTTTACAGTAGAATTATTTTGAGTAGTTTTAAAGTAAAGATTAGTAATAATTTGTTTGAATGAAATATTCAAAGAAAGATAATAAAAGTTCGTTTTTAATAACTCTATAAAAGCTTCAAATAAACAAACTCTTTGTAAGTTAGAACTGCTGGTGAACCAAATGTAAATAGCAGCAAGTCAGGTTTATGTAAGCTGATTTGAATAATTATCGATATAAAAATAACCGTTATAGAGACTAAGTTTATGACATTTAGCTATTGATCTTAGATCATAACTTATCATGTTTTTTTTTTCTTTAATAGAATTAGCATAAGTTGCATAGTATCAAATGTGAAATGTTAAAGAGCGATATATGAACCAAGATTTTGAATATATTACCAAAGACAGGTTAGGATACAAAATGACTTGAAATGCAAGAAACTACTTAAGGTCTGATTTATATTTAAATTTTTGTAAATAGTTTCAATATTTGGTTAAGAATTTCAATACATTACGAGAATAAAAGTTATGGCAGATTATAAAAATGGAAAATAAGCTCAAATTTCAAAAAAAAAAAAAAGAAAAAAAGAAAAAAGGCTATCTAACAAATCTAGATAATTTTGATATCCATTTCAAGAAAAGGTCTAAATAATATTGATATCGATTTTCAAGAAAAGGTTTAAACAATAAATTATCTTGACATTCGAACAGAACAAGTAAAGAGAAATAGTTATTTTTTGAGCTAGATTTAGTTTTTTTCTTCCAAAACATACTTCTTCTTTTTTTCTTTTTTTTTTTTCAAACAATTGAAAAATCTCGTTATCTCATATTGAAAAAGTGAAGAATCTTACAAGCATTTATAAGATAAAGTAGACAACTTCTCTCATTGTCAATTAATTTGAGATGAGTGTCCATACTTTCTAATATGGTATCATAATTCATAAACCCAAATGAGTATTTGGTCCAATAAAAATGAAGTTGAACCCAAAACAGGCGCAAAGCAAACCACAATGCCCGAGGCTTGGACTACATAGCGATGCATAAAAATAGCAATCAACCAAAATCAATCAAATATAATCGGTTTTCTATAGTTCCAACCTGAACCTAATGAGACAAAACAGTTCCAAATCGAACCGAGTTGGCTTCGATCGGAGCAAACATTTGTATCAATTTTGCAGGTTTTCCTTGCACCCCTAAAGAAAGCTATAGAGGAACAACACCGGAAGATCCAACAGTTAATTGAATACTTACATTAAAAAATTAGAATATTGATATGATCCAAGATCTAGAACATCGAATTATAAAAGTATGAAGAAAACAGATTACAAACTAACCAAGTATTAGATAAAACTTAGAATCTCCAGAGAATCATCTCTTGAACCCAAAGTGTAATCACTCAAAATATGCATGCCCCTTTTCTTACTAACCTCTCTTATTTGTAACCACTATACTCCATGCCCCTTTTCTTACGAACCTCTCTTATTTATAATCACTATACTCTAACTAACTTTCTAACCAATTGCCAAAATACACCTTCACTATTTTTTACTAATACAAAACCTATCAGATACACCCATCAAATCATGATTCAACCAAATTACAATTATTCTTGTTACTACAATGGGTGTGACAAAACTGAATCCCATTCAAATAAATATGGAGTCACCAGATAAATTACATTGAAATTGGCAACGGTAAGCATTTTCAAATGATCTGGCAGTAGCTCTTTCACTCACATTAGATTGCTGGCTCTCCTTTACATTGTTGTCATCACTCAAAATCAAGAGAAAAATGAACCCAAAAAAGAAAAAAGAAGAAGAATTTTCTCTGTTTAGATTTTGCCTGGGATTCCTAGATAAGCTATGGCGATAGATTTACATTTACTGTTTGAAAAGATGAACTTATCAATGTGTGTATAAACATAACTGACCAGTCTGCCCTCACTAGTTTTCAATCTGTTTCTGTCTGGAAATCTTTTCCTTTTTTAAGACGACCATCCAGCGCAATCGTGTAGACGTATAGCGCGACCATCGTTGCACTGCACGCAAAATAATTGTCTCAGCCAACAAACCCTTCCAAAAATAAAACAGCAAAGGCTGACCAATCAATGGAGGGTGAAGAGAAGGAACTTAAAAGACTATTCATGAAACAGGACCAGTAATAAAATTAGTATGATAACCAAGCATCTCAATAAAAGGTGCAAAAAAGTATACATTTGAACCTAACTGCCAAAGTTCAAGTTCTTTGGGGCTGAATAAATTTAAAAAAAAATGAATAGCTTAACCTTAGGATTTTACACTACATGCTAAAATCTAGCCTCTTTCCAGCCAACATTGGGATTGCAAACTAGTCATGAATGTATCGACCCCGATCAAGCATGTCTACTCAAGGAAACACAAGTCAAGTCAAGATCAACCGTCCATGTCTAACGGCTAGTTGCTGTTGGTGCTCAAGTATTTAAATGTTCGTTTTGTTGCTTAGAGGGCATGTATTTATCTTTTGAAGTATTAAGTGTCTTAGAAGAGATACTTGGGGAGAGTATGTAAGGTATCCAATACCTTACTAGTCTCAGATATTTTCCAGAATAATACAAAACACTAAAATAGAGCAGCAAATGATAGAAACTTCAATATATTTCATATAATAAACGCATAATCCAAAACATACTTCAATACAATGCTAATTA
>JBBMEG010000024.1:13950586-13968527 GCA_037832605.1 Cyclanthera cordifolia
CTACATTTTAAAATAATGACGTGTCTACGTGTCCGTATCGTGTCGTGTCTGTAGCTCGTGTCCGTGTCCGTGCTTCTTAGGTTTTTACTCTGCATTTCTCTTAGATTGGTGGTTGAAAATCTTGTGTTGCTGTTTTATTATTATATTGCAAGACCTGCTAACTAGATGTGCTAACAATCCTACCCGAATCTCCTCATTGGTATGATATCGTCTAGTTTAGGTATACACCCTCATGGTTTATTTTTTGTTTTACCCAAAAGGCTTCATACCAATGGAGATGGTTGTCAATTGTCATCACTTATATACCTACGATCTTTTCTTTTTCTGACCAATGTGGGGACAACTTTGTTTGTACCCCAACATATACTACATTTATCTAGTCTTGTTCTTTATCTTTTGTTGCTTGGTCATTTTTTTTATCTAAAGAAAATACATGTATTCATGCTTGTTATTGAGCTTACATTGGTCAATGGTAGTCTCTAAAGTGGTTGTAAATGTAATTACAAATATATTAGTTGAACTTGAGAATTGAACAAATAGTGTGGGGTAATTTCTTCATATTTGTAAAAGTAGAAGATTGTCTGGATCAGCCATTTCTTGCTTGTCGCTGGTCTCTGCCGAGTTTAAAAGGTTGTAGGTTGGCACATGACTCCTTAAATAATAGGACTTGGGCTTGCTTGTATTTTTTATGACAATAAAATTAGGTCTACTTTTTTGGTGTCAATATGATGTCTAAGATAGCCAGCCTGTCCTGTGATGTTCTTCCTCAAGTAAACAAAACCTTCTGGTAGATGTAGCTCTGAGAGTTTATCATGTGTTTTTTTTTTCCTTCATCTAGTATGATCTTTTGCAACAGCAATTTTAGGGAGGAGGAGGTGGAAACTTAAATCTGACGTTGCTATTGATACTGAACTAGTCAAATTACTGCACAAGGACCTTAATGAAGATGAAAAGATTGCTGCACATGAATTTTTTCTTACTTTGGCTGCATGCAATACTGTAATTCCTATTCTCATGGATGACAAATCTAGTTATGCAAATGGTGAATTGCACGAGGATTTTGAATCCATTGATTATCAGGGGGAATCCCCTGATGAGCAAGCACTAGTTGCTGCAGCCCATGCTTACGGATATACCCTTTTTGAGCGCACGTCCGGGCACATTGTTGTAGATGTCAATGGTGAGAACTTAAGGTAGTAACCTCTCTCTTTCTATTGTTAATTCTTAGCTTGTCTAGTAATTTTCATTTCTTTCTTCTCTTACATTCTATCCTGCTCTTTTGTGGATTCTAGGTTGGATGTTTTGGGTTTACATGAGTTCGATAGTGTTCGCAAGAGAATGTCTGTTGTCATCAGGTTCCCTGACAACACTATAAAGGTGTTGGTTAAAGGTGCTGATACTTCAATGTTGAGTATTTTGCATAGTGACTCGGATAGGGAAGAATTTATCAAGCATACTACTCAGAACCATTTGTATGAATATTCAATGGAAGGCTTGCGAACACTTGTAGTTGCTGCCAAAGATCTGACAGAGTCTGAATTTGAGCTGTGGCAGAGTAGGTATGAGGATGCCAGTACTTCTCTGACTGAAAGAGCCGTAAAACTGCGTCAGACAGCAGCCCTTATAGAATGTGACCTTAAGCTTTTGGGTGCAACAGCGATCGAGGACAAGCTTCAAGATGGTGTACCTGAAGCCATTGAATCTCTTCGGCAGGCGGGAATAAAAGTGTGGATTCTGACTGGAGATAAGCAGGAGACGGCTATATCAATTGGTCTCTCCTGCAAATTGTTGACTGCAGACATGCAGTCAATTATTATCAATGGAAATTCCGAGGACGATTGCCGAAAACTCTTAGGTGATGCCATAGAAAAATTCGTTACGCAATCAACACAGGATGGAAATCAAAGACAGAAGCTGAAGAATTTTGACAACGACTGTCATGATATACCAAAGACATCTAGCATGCCAGAATTTATTGAAGAAGAAGTGGATGATAAACCACTAGCTTTAATAATCGATGGAAACAGTTTGGTGTACATTTTGGAGAAGGAATTAGAGTCAGAGGCAAGAATCTTGTTGTTAACTTTGAGAACCTTTTTGTTGTAGCATCATTAATATTGTTCTAATACTTTGTTAACTTTATTGATTGTTGGAATGCTTCCTACTTTCTGGCAGCTTTTTGACCTTGCAACTTCATGCAATGTTGTGCTATGTTGTCGCGTTGCACCTCTGCAGAAAGCTGGAATTGTTGATTTGATCAAGAGTAGAACTAATGATATGACATTGGCAATTGGGGATGGTAAAATTTCTTTCCCAACTCCCCTAAATATCATGGAATAGCCCTTTGTCTGTTGAGTTTATCTAACAAATGCTATATGTGTATACTATCGATGTTTACTCTCAATTTAGTTTACTGATACACCCATCTGCTGCCGATGACAATCTTGTAGGGGCCAATGATGTCTCAATGATTCAGATGGCTGATGTAGGCGTCGGTATCTGTGGACAGGAAGGCCGTCAAGCAGTAATGGCATCCGATTTTGCCATGGGACAATTTCGTTTTTTAAAAAGATTACTTCTAGTGCATGGACATTGGAATTATCAACGCGTTGGCCATATGGTTCTTTACAACTTTTACCGCAACGCTGTTTTCGTCTTGATGCTCTTCTGGTATGATAAGTGTCTTTTCGTATCAATGATTGGATACATGCATTCCAAACCATCAAAGTTGAACTGCTTTCACAGTCTTCTTCTTGTATACTATATGTCGTTTGAGGAACTTAGAAAATAAAATATTTCTAATCGAAAATGTACTTTGTGCTATAAAAATCGAACTTTTTTTCTAATTTTATTTTATATGCCAGTTTATGCTTGAATTATTTGAGACCATGACGCCAACTCTTGTGACGGTGAGGGTTTTTTCTCCTAAAAAAGTGCATTTAACAGCCTCCCCTTACTTCAAATCCAAGAATGAAAAAGGGACAGAATCAGAGCTATGAAGCATTATATCTTCTGTTTATGCCCTATTAATGTGGCCTTTTGTTCTGTATTTCTTAGGTACATTCTATGCACAGCATTCTCAACAACTTCAGCTTTGACTGATTGGAGTAGTGTGCTTTACTCTGTTATTTATACGTCCATCCCAACTATTTTTGTTGGTATTCTGGATAAAGGTTTGAGTGACAAAACCCTACTAAAATATCCTAAGCTCTACGGTGCGGGCCATAGACAGGAGGCGTACAATCTGCGTCTCTTTTGGTTCACAATGATGGATACCCTGTGGCAGAGTCTTGTTCTCTTCTATGTGCCATTATACATTTACAAGGAGAGTTCTATTGATATATGGAGCTTGGGAAGTTTGTGGACTATCGCGGTCGTAATTCTCGTGAATGTACACTTGGCGATGGATGTTCAACGTTGGGTGTATATTACACATGCTGCAGTTTGGGGATCCATAGTCATATCATATGCCTGCATGGTGGTGTTGGATTCGATTCCTGTTTTTCCTAATTACTGGTTCGTTTCTCGTACAATCTTGGTTCTTTCATCTTATGCGTGCGCCACAAATATAAAAGAAATAAGTTGCACAATTAAACTTTTTAGTTGTTGTTTTGCAGGACGATCTTTCATCTGGCCAAGTCCCCAACGTATTGGTTGACTATATTGCTCATAATAGTTGTAGCATTGCTTCCGCGTTATCTTTTTAAAGTTGTGAACCAAAGATTTTGGCCCTCAGATATTCAGATAGCCAGGGAAGCCGAGGTACTGAGAAAACGAAACGGTCGTGATCACTTGGGTTCAAAGCGAGATCGAGATTCCAATTAACACGTCTACTCAACCAATCTTTGCGAGCAGAAACTCATTAGCAGATGGCTTCCCTGTGGTTATGCGTGCGTGATTGTAACTTTGAAGGTTAGACCATTGCCAAGTGATGCATTTGTCCTTGGACATAGATGAATTCTTTTAGTTAATTATACTTTGAGAATAGATATCCACCTACCTGAAGGATTGATACACATTTTCAATTCGTCCTCGGACATGACTGACATCGTAACGAAGAGTTTACGAGGAGTTGGATCACGGAGTTTGAAGCTGACTGTGATATGAAAGATTGGAGAAGATAGACTGCCCCACTGAAGGGACATGTCTATGGTTGTGGTGACTATTCGGGAAAGAAACTGCGAATTTCGTGTCGGAAGTAGAGGGATCTCGAGTAGTAGGGTGTATGTTTTGTTATTTGGTTCAAATGGAGGGAGAGAGGGAAGGGGAGGATGAAATCAATGCAGAATTGTGTGATAGTGTATCATATGATACTAGGATGCTGAGGTTTATAAAAACTACACAGTTTAAAAGAGAAAGGAGAGATTGAACTAAAGTATATAATAGTAGGGGGGGAGGGGTTTCCTTTCCTTTTTGTTTTCTTAACCCATGCAAAAATTTAAGGAAATTTTACTCATCAACATAAGGAATGAGACAATTAATTGGTGGAAAATACAAAGTCATTGCATTATTTTTAATCTCTTTTTGTGCTTTGTAATCAGTATAGCTTTGGTTATCAAATGAAAGAGGAATAAACATGAAAAATGGAAACTTTTACATCTGTTTTCAGCCATTGATTTGTTGGAATGGAACCTTGTTGGTTGATTTGGAATTTGAAGCTGTAGGTTTGACAAGAAGAAAAATGGAAGTGGTTTTCAATAGAGTACTGAATGTATTGACATCTGCCTTCATATTGGACAGTAGTTCATTTATCAAGTTGTTAACTTGCATTTAATTGTATATGTTAAGTAACATCATTGCTACGATACCAAATGAAATCAGACGTTAGTTTCTCTTTTGTTTGCTTTATTAGTTTTTTCTTTTAAATATTATATGAACTTTCATGGAAGTACAGATCTAAGAAAGAAACCCCACATCTATAGAAATCAGATGCAGATCTTGATGTGTATGGTGGTATGTTTGGGGTCTGGTACGTGTATCTCGATTATCGTCCCAAAAAATTAAGTACTATTGATTAAAACAATAATTTGTTTTTTTTGGTATTTTTCGCCCAAAGTATACCTTGTCTTCGTTTAGATTAGGGAGGGGTTCAAATCAAATTGATCTAATGGTTGGTTGAATTTTTTAGAACAATATTGAATTATTTTATTTGATATTTTAAGAATCTGAAATATATCGATTCAATTTTGGTTCTTGATAGATTAATCAATAAAAAAACGAACCGAATCAAATATATAAATAATAATAAGAAAAGAAAAAAAAATTGATATTTAAATTTGATGGAAGAACCTATTTAAATGTGAAATATGAAATAAAAAGCATCGCAAATGTTAGGGTACTTATGAAAAAAAAATTTGTTAGTAAAATGAAAGTCTTTAAGATAAAAGTAAGAATAAAATTGAAAATGAGACAAAAAAATTGAAAAACAAATCAACCTTCTATTGAAATCAAAATCAAAAAAAAAAAAACTAAATTAAATTAAATAAAAATCAAATCAATAATTTTGTACTTAATTGAACATTAATTGGGACTCACCCAAGAATTATATTTAAATTTACGTACGATTTATAATAATTCAATTCAAGTCAAACAACATCTGATCTTTACTAACTAAAACTAATTTCTCAAAACTAACTGCACTGGTTCAAATTTATAACAAATTAAATGGTTAATGAACATCACAAATCAAATCTCACCTTCTTTAATCATTAGGCCACTTCATAATTAACCGACTCAATAAGTTCAACCAGCTCACCTAAGTTTTATCAAAAAGATTTATGTTTTTAATACACAATAACGAGATGATTCGAATCTGCAACCTCAATGGAAAAAAAAATGCTACTCTTAAGATTACCTTCAAAGCACCTAGAAACAATGGATAAAAAGGTCATTTCATTAATGAAAACTATAAGGAAACAGTGTGAATGTGAATTGAATATAGCTAGCTACACCAAACCACAAAATTAGGATACCACATCAAATCATATCATTCATTTCTCTCAACAGTTCACTATTATTTTTACTACAACTTGTGTCCAAAAATTTGAGACATTCATGCCACTAGATCAGTTGAATTAACGTTGGTAACACCCAGTTTTTTTCCTAGGATTATGGCTCATTCACATTGTTGTCCAAGAGAAAAATGAACCCAAAAAAAAATAATAATAATAAAAAAATTAAAACTAAGACTAAAATCATTCTTTCAAGCTCTAAAACAGACCAAAGTTTGGCAGCAACCCTACAATTCAAACAGAATCATAACCCAAGTTTCCAAAGCCTTTTTCCAATCAACTTCACAATTTACTACCTTGAGAACAAACTCTTAGTCATTAGAACCATACCAATACCCTCCAAGGATTGTTTATTTTTTACTGAACTGGCAAACTATTCTCTTCATTCATTAACCTAATTGTGGTTTCCAGTCTCCAGATTGTGAAAGATATGGAGATTTGGCACACTTTCTCCTACAAGTGAGATAACAAAAGCTGAATCAGAACAGGGATTCAGGGAAACTCTCTCTGTTTATTATAATGGGCCTGCCAGTTCTAAATATGGAAATCCATTGACTGTTTGCAAGGACGAGCGTAAAAAGTAACTCACCCGACTAGTTTTCAATCTGTTTCAGTCTTCAAATCTTTGCCTTTTTTGAGGCGAGCATCCAGTGCTATCTTATAGACATATAATGAGACCATGGTTGCACTGCACAGAAAAGAATTGCCTCAGCCAAACCCTTCATATTGGATACAGCAACGAAGGCTGGATACCAATGCAGAGTGGAGAGAAGAAATTTAAAAGCTTATTTATGAAACAAGACCTCTTTGGCATGAAAAACAGACTTCTAAATCAATAGATGAGGCTTTTCAACAAGGTGGCGTGAGGCGTAAGCCTCAATTTTAATTAAAAACATTGTAAAAATTATAATCTATGTAAAATATGTATGATAAAACATATTACTTAAGTATAAATACATTAAACATCACATCAACACTAAAGGATCTAATTTTAGGGAATAAGGAACAATTCCATTGATGAATGAAACACAAGTGAATTCCCTGTGCTCCTATTGTCAGTTCATTAGAAAACTCCAAAAAGAGACGGGAGAGGAAAATAAGCCAACAAATGATCAAAAGTAAATTGATGGTTTTGAAACTATTATGCGCATAAGAATCGATTAGAGAAAATATGTAATCTAAATAAATGACTAATGCAATATTTGAAAATGAAACCATGAACAAAGTCTAAGTAGTAATCATTATTATTTATATTATTAAGGTTCAAACCCTTATATTTAAAACAATTAAAAAACTAATAATATTCTTTTAGTTATTCTATGAGGCGTACGACGTTATCTAAGAGGCGTAAGCCTGTAAAAAGAGAAGTATACATTTCATTTATCAGCATAAATAAAAATAACTGCCAAAGGTCAAGTTCTTTGGTGCTGAATAAATTAAAAAGAA
This sequence comes from Cyclanthera cordifolia, assembly GCA_037832605.1. Classification (NCBI taxonomy): domain Eukaryota; kingdom Viridiplantae; phylum Streptophyta; class Magnoliopsida; order Cucurbitales; family Cucurbitaceae; genus Cyclanthera; species Cyclanthera cordifolia. Next base: position 13,958,044 of record JBBMEG010000024.1, read on the forward strand.
GAGCTTAACCTTAGGCTTTTACACTACAGCTCAGCTCTATATAAAGAAGAATAAACGAGAGTAAACAATCAGATGAACATATTTTCCAGCTAACAAGGGCATTGATACATTACAAACTAGTCAAATCAATGGAAAGTTATAATAATAATATAGATTATTTTTTGACCATCCATCTTCGCAGAAGGAAAATTCAAAAAAAAAAAAAATTGAAGAAAGAAAGGATATAAACCTGATCAAAGTTGTTAGAAGACTAACAAATGATGGTCTCTGCATTGAGGAGGAAATAACAAAAACAAAATATTAGAGAAGAGATAATTCTGTCCGTTTAAGAACACATCATTCAACACATAAAGATCTTCCTTGATCATAACAAGAAATCTCACCTGAAACAGCAAGCGCAACTCTCTAAGAAATAGAATGCTTGCAATCACTGTTACACAAAAATCTTAACAGTTAAAACATCCTTCTACAAAAAGAAAGAAAGATTGGAAAACTGAATCTGATCGATAATGTGTGCAGCCATTAGAACTGATCAGATGACTTAATACTAGAGAAAAAAAAAACAATTCATTACATTTCATAATCCTTAAATCTACCATCCTTATATGAATAAGCTGTACATTTCATAAGCAAGGATATGGTAGTTTAAGATGATAGAATATGAAGCATGTGATATTAACAAAACACGATCGTGAGATTAGACAACAGGAAAGACCTGCCAAGTAAGAATTTTTTAACGAATTCGAATGCTGCAGGATTGAAGACAAAATGCTTATTCAACCGAATAACTCTAAAAGCGATAATCATTTATGTTGAAATGCTATAATTTAGAACTAATGACAGACTGACCTGCCTGCCCCTTCAAGGCTAGAGGAAGAGATTGTCCTCTTTTGTATGACTGCAAGCTCAAAATACTTAAGGCCAACAAAGCACCACCAAGTATCATTCCGAATCTAACTGCAGCAAGACTTCCCGTTATCATGAAGGAAAGGAAACCACCAATGGAAAGGACCAGTCCTGTCGACCGTTAGCAATACAATGTCAGGAAGAGATTTATTAGCCCACAGGACTAGAAAAAGTCATCATTGATAGAATCTTGAAAAGGAAATGATGCAAAATAATCCAGATATTAAGTCCTTTCCAATTGTCCTATCCGGATGATTCGTTACCAATAAATTCGTTGTTCTTATAATATCTGAGTGTCTATGTCAGCTTCGTGTACTTCGACTATTCTCATAGGCTATACTGCAATTGATATTAAGTCCTTTCCAATTGTTCTTTCCGAAGGTTTCTTTTCATTGAAATTCTTTATTTTTATAAATTCATGAGTTTAAAGTCAACTTACGTCCATCTCAACTATTTTCACAAGACATACTGTACTGTCTGACTCTACTCCATTCAAATCTTACATAAAGTTTTGAAATACATACCGTACGGTATCCCATAATAGAAGTCCTTCACTTTTGAAATATCACGCAAATCTTCTGTTGGAGAAGTAAATGTTTCCACAATCTCCTTAACTTCATCAGGGTAATTCTCTGCAACTGTGGCAATATATTCTTTACCTTCTTCACTGAATTCTTGCACAATGGAAGCCAAATCTTCCTTAGCGTTATCAGTTTGAATTTTTAAAAGCTTTGAAGTTTCATTCAGCGCAATCAATGCTTTCTCAGAGTATTCCTCATATGCATCCTTTGAAATGGCCTTCATCTTTAGAGCTTGTTCTTTGAAAGAATCTAAAGCATTTTTCCACAACTCTTGCGCCTTATCCGCATCAAAATTGAAATCTTTTTCGTCTTTCTCCCCTTCAATTTCAGAATGCTAATAATCCAAATAAGAAAACAAAGGGGAATATCAATCTGACAATCTACATATAATCAACTATCCACCATACAAATTCATGAACTACGTTAGAATGTGAACATAATATTATAACTAAAATAACACACACACAGTCATTTTCAGATAACGTTACTAAACCTAAATACCAAAAAAATAAACCAAGTCACTTAAGTATTAAAATCTCTATTTACCATGCTTGAACTTACATGTTTATGCATTGTTATTTGTTACCATCATTAAGAGAAAGCATTTCAACTCCATTCTCCATTGAAAATTCAAAATGAAACAGGTCCGTATCTTTCATGCAAATTTTGGCTAAAAAACACTAACCTCTCCTCAACTCCTCTTCAATCCCTCCTTAACTTCTCTCTATATCTCATCAAACCTCAAATCAAACTTTGTATCAAATTTTTTCTAAAATAAACATCTTCTCTCCTAAACACAAATTCCAAAAAAAACTTTTTCCAACCAGTCCTCATTAAAACACCAATTTCCAAACAAGTATTTCATATCCTGAAATTACTCAATTTCCACTTCTTTCTCCATTTCCTCTCATCAATCTCAAAATTCAATCACTCCCTAAAGCTAAAAATATAGAGTGGCACAAAATCAATCAATATTCAAAGTGGTATGGCTGTTCAATGTAGCACTGGATCAATTGCCAGCCATAGAGATTAAATAGCTTAAACAAAGAAAAAAGTCCTTAAGCTTAAATTAGTCGATAAAATCCATAACACACATGAATTACTAAATTATGAACCGCCATTGTCCTCCTAGTCACGTTCATTAATTACTCAAATTACAATCAGATTTAACTAAAAAGATATTCCAAACTTATCATCCGATTCCAAATTGTCCTAAATCAGCACAACGAGCCTCATCATCCTAGCAACATTCAAAATAACACAAGTCAAAATCAGAACCACAAAACTCCACATTTCTCAATCCCATAACACCAATCGCCCTAAGTTCTAAGAATGCCCAACCCCAACCCCAACCCCATTCTGATTGAATCTCAATCATCACCAACAATTAAACGCAATGACAGAAGAGAAATTCTCATACCGACTCCTCATGGGAGGCCGCAAACGCCACAACCCGTTGACTCAACGAAGACCGCCGACACGAGGAGAGAAACCCATTAGGCGGAAGAGATTTAGCGGCAAAGGAAACCTTACAACCACCATAACCCAGGAAGGGATCGAACCGCAGAGACGAACAGGGGCGGGAGCGGACAGGGAGAGGAGCAGACTTGTTGTGGTTGAAAGGGGAAGAGCCGCCGCGGCAGGGGGTGGGATTGAGGACCAAAAGCGACTCCATTAGCAGCAGAAACAAAAGAAAAAGAGAAATGGGTACAGAGATAAGAAGGAATGACGATGAATTCGAGGGGCTGTTAGGGTTTTTATAGAAATTGGGGGGTTTAGAGATGGAGAGAGTTTGTTTGTAATGGTGCGAAGAACGGTGGAGCAATGACAAAGTTTTGGCCTTTTGGGGTTGGTAGGGAGAAACACCTACTTATCAATCGAAGTGTATGTGTGTGTGTGTTTTTTTTTTTCCTTTTAATTTTGGTGTCGAAAATATTTGGATGCAGTCTACCTTCATACAACCTCTTATGGACGCCGCATTAATTAATAAATTTTGTGGTTAATTAAGACAACACTAGAGGGTCTGAATTGAAATAACTCCTTTTTAAATTTCTTTATCATGATTTTTTTTTTTTCTGCTTGCGTAATATTCCAAGTGTACATATTCCAAGTGTACATAGATTAATCAATATTGATTAAATCTATAAAATTATGGTTTCTTAATATTCTTTTGACTACTAAAATTATCTACGAAACTATTTATGATAGGTGGGATGAGTAAAATTTTATTATAAATGACATATTTATAATAATTGATGCACTTTCATCTTTGATAGTTGAGTTATTATATATATATAATGACATTGAATAACATAGGAAATGAGAAAGGTACTTCATGTTCTCTTTCTTAGTGAATATAATTGAATAAAAAAAATTAATCCTCAAATAAATGTATGAGATTTTCCACTAATAAACTTTATTATTGGGGTAGAAGAGAAAATGCATCAACAACCAATAAGGCTATTTTATGATTAAATTAAATCAATTTCAATACTCTCCTTTATCTTTATACTTGTTTCAGTAAGGCAAGCAAGGAATGGCACATGTTCTCATCTTCTGTTTGTTACTTTTCTGGTAACCTAATTGAGACAACCAAGAACATTTTCTTTACATCTTTGCTTGGAACTTGAAAAAACTTTGAATCTCTGCTTCTACATTTATAATCTCATAAGTTAAACGATAAAGAAAATCAAATTAAATTACTTACGGACTCGAACAATTAGCTTTAGTTCTTCTAACCCGTGTAATCGTCGAAAGCTACTTCTAATCCGCTGCTGCATTGGCTGCACTTGCAGTTTCAGAATTTCAGTGGTGGAAATAGATAAGTAATTAGGTAATTTGGAGAAGAAACAGCAAAGAGTGATGAGATTGAACAAAATGTATGAATTTACAATAATGACATCGATAGAACTATATCTACAGGAAAGTAGGCAAATATCCTCCTACAGCTACGAGGATAGATTTTTTTTTTTTTTCTTGTTCTTACATCTGCTGTACATTGTATTGAATCAATCAGAAAACCAGACAGGAAAATAAAACAAGAAAAATCAAATAAATAATGAACAAATCAAATCAATTTAAAAGATCAGTATCCTTCGATTCGAGGTCTTCGAAGAGCTGATGCAGATGATTTTCGCCTCTCCTGTCGATCGAAATCCTCAAAGGAGAGGGTTGAACAGAGGCGGGGCGGAAGCGTAGGAATGGAAGTTTTACCTCCGGGAGAAAGAGATAGGTGAACTCCAGAAGGTGGAGAAGGGGAGAAACTTAATCTGGCTGCTGCTTGTGTAATAATTCCATCAAGGCTTGGTGATCTTAGCATCTGCTTTGCTGGGGATGCTGCAGTGGGCTCTTGCAGAGGGAATCGGCTCGATTGCTTTAAATTTTGGATGATCTTCAGATGTTCGACTACATTTCTCATTGTCGGTCTCACGGAAGGATCCTTCTGAAGACATTTTTGCGCAATGTCTGCCACTGTCCTGGCTGCCTTGGTCGGGAAGCGGCCTTTTAGTTGAGGATCCATGATCAACGACAATCGACCATCATCAGCAAGGAATGGTCTGCTCCACTTCACTAAGTTCCTCTCTTCTTTTGGGTAACGAGAGTCAAGATTTCTTCGCCCGGTTAGCAGTTCTAGAAGAACAACACCGAAACTCCAAACGTTGCTCTTTGGAGTAAGCAGCCCTCTCTCCAATGTCTCCATTGAAAGATATGCCGAAGCCTGAATATGTAATAACAGGAAAAGCAATCAACAACCTAGCACTCGAATGGGTCCATAAGAAGCCAGAATAATAGCAAGTGGCACCATAAGTACCAGAGAGCAGCAAAGGGCAAAATCAAAGATTTCAATACGAATATTAGGATCAAGAACTCACAACTGAATTGTTACAAATCTCAGGCTCGGGTGTAGGAATCTGCCCGACACAACCATATCCAGAAAGCTTGGCACTAAAATCCTTATCGATTTGTATGTTGGCCGTTGAAAAGTCATTGAACATTGCCTGGAGGAAATATCAAAACCACATTCAGCCATAAAATAATAATAAATCACTCTTTTTTTTTTCCTTCAGTGTGACTCGGTACCATGTTGATTGGGAGGGGGTGTACGGAACATTATTGGTTATTATTCTGATCATTTGGGACATTTCAAAACCAAAATCAGTTGAAACAAGAAGCTAGGCTCAAGTAGTATTGATTCAAATGAGAAAACCAAGTAAAGTAAATGAACTGCTAAGCGGCACTGACCATCGACTATATTAAATATAAACAAGGATGAGCTATATCACCTGAAAAGGCCCCTCTTCATGCAAGAAAGTGAGACCCTGTGCAGCACATAATGCAATCTTCATTCTTGTGTTCCAGTCAATAGGAGGCCCATCTGATCTCCCATACAACAGACGAGCTAAGCTTCCGTGAAAGAGTCTCTCGTATACCAGCATTCGCTGCCCCAAACCATCATGGGCATGAAAGCCAAGCAGTTTACATAGGTTCGGATGTTGCAAGGATGATAGAGTATTAACCTCGGAAACAAATTCCTTATAACCCTGCAGTAAAGAACGGCAAGTGCATAAGAATCTCCCGTTGCTTCACGACCACAGATATTTGTTTTTCTAAAAAGAAATATTTCATTGATAAATTAAAAAGGAGAGAACTCCCAAGCGCCTACAGGTGAATAGAAAAAGACTCCAAGAGGAGGAAAATGAAAAATAGAGACACCAAGTACCTAATGTGAATACAACAGTGCGCCAATAAGAGAGAAAAGAATAACAAAGAACAACTAAAATAAAAGAAACACTTGGGAGAATTAGCTTAAAGGGAAAAGAATAACAGATAGATCATGTGTAAAAGTGGTAGAGTTTCAAGAGATTCAACATGTTCCATTGACAGAGTCACAGATTGTCTCTATAGATAGCTAAATCGTAGAGGTGAGGTTCAAAAGCTTGTTGTTCCGAGGTAAGAGAGGCTGGACTTGAGAGATTGAGTTGATTCTCGACCAGAGATATTAAATCAACTCGGGTTATCCTAGCCTAAAACAAACAATACAAAATACTTCTCGTGCTCACTTGAATGCAACGATAAATCAAATGCTACTCCTCAGTGTTTGTGTCCAATCATGTATAGATGTGTGATTTAAAAGGATCAGTTCCTATACGACTACAAACATTGTTTCTTAATAATAAACCAAACAATGAAAGAATATACAACAGCATACAAAAAACAAACCCTTCAAAGAAAACCAAACACTGGCTACAAAAAAAAAACAGACCCAATAAAAAATGAGACCAATCTTTTACATAAAGCCTCATAAACAGATTCTCAAAACGAAGAATTAAAACTAAGCAACCCCACAAGGCTCTTTCCCAGATCCCTCAGTAAGAGCTGCCTATGTAGCAGACTTCATCAACTACATAAACCATTACAAATGGAAACAAGCACTAGTAGTATACCGGACTTCATATTTTACCTGATAGGATGGATTACGACAAGTAACCGTGGCTTCAAACTTCTTTGAAGTTGAAGTGTCATCTCCAAAAGAAGCTCTATATGTTAAAGAAGATACACTCTCTGACACACAGGATTCACCAGAAAAGTTATTGCACGCAGCAGATATTTCTTCGAATGGGAAATGTCTGACCGAACGTGGTAGTGGCAGAGGTCCAGATGACATCACTGATTTAAAGCTTCCAGTATTCTTTAGAGCCACAATAACCTGGGGTGACGGAAGAGGAAGAGGTTGAGAACTTGAGGATCTCTGTTCGTCATATTCAACTAAATAATGGTCCTGTTCGGCTGCATCAAGGGTTGATGGAGCAGACAATGTACGTACTCTACTTGCAGCAGCTCCCTTAGCTGGTTGTACAGGTTTCACTCTGGTCTTAAAACTTGGTGGTGCAGACTGCAATGTACGGGTGCGAATTTGGGGTTCAGGTAACATAGTTGGCACAATCTCCTTAGACTTAACATGTTTTCCATGAACACTATGTGCAAGATTTTTCTTCTTGCTCTTTAAAACTGTAAAACACCCCATTCTATGTTCAAGATGGTAATTATGCAAACAAGCCTCTTACTCTTGATCAATCTGTAAAAAGGGAAAAAATAAAATCAAATAAAGGACTAAGCTAAAAGCAAGCTCTAAATTTATCAAACCAAAAACAAAAGATAATAAATTGGTCCATCAAATTCAAAAATCACCATAAAATGACTACGCATGATGAATTTAATCCAAGGACCTTGTAATGTATTTTTGAGAAGAAGAACTTTGTAATGTAAGGCAAACAAAAAGTGGAACTACAACAGTTAACGCCTTCATTTCCCATTTTATGTGAACTTGCAATCTTCCACACGCAAAATACAAATCAAAGATAAAAAAATCAAGAAATTCAGTTATACATCAGCAACTTTTACCAATTCAACCAAGTGAAATTCATATAGACTCCATGAATCATCAAACAGAAATTCATCTATCGGCAATGAAAACATCAAGCCTTCCAAAATGGAAACAAAAACAGTTGCACAAATTGAAATCCCAATTAAATCCCCTCCAACAAATTATCAACTAGTAAACCTAAGAGCTTTTTTTTTTTTTAGTACAATTAGGGGAGGCTGACCACAAACCCTAGAGCCATAGCCAAATACCAATTTTTAGGATCAAACTCGTGACTGGATTGCTACCAAACAAATAACCCAAAGCACCACCAACCCTTTCGAAAGAAAACCTACGAGCTTACAGCCATAAAAGTAGTCATATTCAGAATGAAATAAAAAGAAGCTCCTACAGAAATTATCCCAAATTTCAACCATACCCACGAGCCCAATTACCCTAACATTTGGAGGAAACCCATCCGATAAAGAAATGAAACCAAAAACAAACAAGAAGCTCTAGGGTATTCCTAAAATTTCCCATACATTCTATATCCAAGGCAATTAAACCCATTACCCATTTCATCCTATTACATCATTACAAAAACAAACAAACAAACAACCTCATTTCCATCACAATCTCATCTTCCAACAATCGAACAAGAAAAATAAAGCGAAGCCAGAAATAATTAAACAGTGTCGAAGCTTTCAAGTGAATTAAAAAAAAAAAGAAAATGGAACAAATTCAAAGCGAAAAACGGAACGATCCGTCAATACCTGAAGAAAAGCAAGTGGTGCACGTGAGTGCGAACCGATCGGCGGATAGCGAAATGATGGGGAATGGGAAATCAGGGTTTCAAAGATTGAACGAAGCCGAAGAAGAAGAAGAAATGGGAAAAATGAAGGGATTGAGCAGGATTCTAAGAGCAAAAACAGTGAAGAAAAAACGTGGAAGAGAGGAAATGATTTAAGAATTGGTTAGGCAAGAGATGGAAGAACAATGAAATGAACAGTGGTCAAAGTTCTCACCAAAACAAACAGATTTATTATTGCATTTAACAAAAAGCATCTTTTTTTTTCTTTTCTTTTTAATAATGTTCTCCATAAATAGCATATTCCACATCTTATGACCTTTTTATCCTCAAGCCTCTTCTTTTCTTTTCTTTTTCCTCTCTCTTTAAATAAATTTATATTTTAATAAATATTTGGGTTATTGTTTAAATCTTATGTTAATATTTCACTTATCTTTATATTTTATAATTTAATATAAATTTATATTTTAATAAAAAAAGTTAAGACACTTTTCAAACTACAAACCTATTAAACATAATCTATAAGCTCCATGCACTAAATGTGTAAACATAATAATATTATTATAATTAAAAAATTATAATTTATTTTTATTTATAAGGACATGTTTGGTTATGGCGGGAAGAGAAGAAAAGAGAAAGAAAGGGATAAATAAGAAAATAAGAATAAATTAATGATTGATGCTATGAAAATCGATGGGCAATGAGAAGAGATTAATTTTCTACTCTTCCCACCATACCAAACATATCCTAAATGTCAAATGTCCATTTCAATTTATTATATTAGAAACTTATTTCTTCTAAAATTAAAGTTCATGTATATCTTAATTATTTGAACTATTATACTTGAATTTGAGAGTATTTTACTTGTATAAAAAAAAGTGACCACAAATACGAAATGAATATTCGTTTTTTAAAACAAAATAAATTATGTATGCAGTAAAAAATAGGACAACTACGATAAAATGATTAAAATGTTCTTGCACCAATTAATGAGTAGATTTCAATTAGTTAAGTAGATAGATTTCAATCAATTCAATTGATAAATTTTAAGGAAGGTCATAATTAAAAAAAATCACCAAAATTTACGACTCGTGTAATATTTTACAAAAAAAAAAGTATAATAACTTAAAACTATTATACTTAAACTTGACATATTTCTTTGTATTTCATCTTGTTAGGGACAATAAATCTTAGTATATAATATTTAATATGATTTTATTTTTATTTTTTGGGACATAAGTATTCGTGTTCATTTTGTTCACTACAAAAAAAAAAAAAATAAAAAAAAAAAAATAAATAAATAAAGTATATCAATAAAAATGTTTACTTGCATATATTTATGATATTTCTTTTATTTAGGGGATTAGATTGGGAGGAGAAGAAGTGGTGATTGGATTTGGAGGAGAGAAAGTGGAGATGTAAACTTTATGATTTTTTTTATTAATACTTAAGTTTCTATTTTTGAAAGCTAAGCGCACATTTAAAAAATTATTTCTTTGATTCTAAACAATCAGAGCATTTTCTCAACTCTTTCTCAATCTCTTCTCAACTTCTCTCAACGTCACATCAAATCTCAAATCAACCTTATCAATTTCATCTAAATTAAACATCTTCTCTCCTAAATACAAATTTTAAAAAAATAAAAAAATATATTTTTCAACCTCTCTTCTTTAAAACATCAATTATCAACCAATTACTTTATATCCCAACTTTCTTTATTTCCTCGTCTTTCTCCATTTCCTCTCATCTCATCTCATCAACCTCAAAATCAAATCACCTAAATAGTAAAACTTCCGTACACTATATGTCACACAAATTTATTTTATAA
>JBBMEG010000024.1:13972571-14026811 GCA_037832605.1 Cyclanthera cordifolia
GCACTTTTGCGTCGTTATAGGTTAAGGCGACGAGGTTCTGGCTACGGAGCTGGCGACGGAGTTTTTGCGTCGCCATAGGCTAAGGCGACAGAATTTCTGGCCTAAGGCGACGGAAAGTTCCGTCGCCGTAGGTGTTCAATCTTGTAGTGTTAGATTGTAAAAAATAGATTCAGGACTTCAAAGTTTGAAAAGAAGACTAAACATTGAAAAATGAGTTTTTGGGTCACGTGGCCTGGTCAACTAAATTTATTAGTTAAAACTGTTACTGGTCAAAGCTAGTCAAGGGTCAACAATTTTTATCAAATATAACCTAATGCCCCTCCACATGGTCAAAATTCAACATACAAGGATGAATCATGGTACACTAAGCTCGTCAATATGCCACATAGGATGGTTCAATATTCAAAATGGTCAGAGGTCATCCAAGTCATCATTTCAAAATGGGTTAGTAACAAATACGACTACATAATACATGGATGACAAACTAAGCTTTAAAGTTTAGCAAAATAGTGTCTTCCAACAACAACGTTAAAGGTGTTTTCTCAAATGTTCACCAATTGATTTCCTAAAAACACACTTAACGAATTTTATGAATTAACTCAAGGTCAGCAACATTCAATTCTACAAACAACAACTAAGAAATGAAAGCTTCTTACCAAGGTGGTTGAGACACCATCTTCTTCCGAAAGAGGTGGTGAACGACAAACAAATGTGGTACATCTTTTGCAATAGTAGACGACGTATGAAGTGGCGGCAAAGACATAGAGAACAAGCGAGTGGATTGAGTTGATGGGGGAAGATTGAGATTTGCAAGTTTTCATTAGGATGAGGTGCGAGAACTTTGAATGAAGGGAAAGCCAGTATATTTTCCAAGTTCTTTAATTCGAAGGGGTTAATTTCTATAACAATTTTTATTATAATTTATTACTTTTAAATTTCTTTATTTTTTTTAGTAAATGACTAGGTTTTAAATTAATAGTAAGAAAATGACTACTTTTTCTAAGTATTAATGTCTAAAAGAAAAAAATAATCAGGTAGTGAGAGAAATATTAATTTTCAAAAATATCTCAAGAGGTCTTTTAATTTTATTATTAAATAGAAAAAATAAATTCAATTAAATTACCGTATCAATCATATATTTAAGAAATAATGAATCTCACTTTAACCAACTTTCTATTTTTCAAATTTCTCAAATTATTTATTTTCTAAGATTAAAACCCTCCTAAGATCTTAGATAGTTCTTCATAAATCTCTATCAATATATAATTGGCAACTTCAAACCTGTTTTATATTAGTTACCAAAAATTAAAACTTCGCAATTGATGAAGTGTCAGTATAATTAACGTGTTTGATTTTGAAATTGAAGTAATCAATTGCATTGTAGATTTGAAGAAAATTTGAAGAACTTCTGGAAGAGGTTCATGCAATTTTCATGCTTTCCTCCATCATGATTATGAGATCAAAATATATGAAAATCTCCATAAATTATTGTAGATTGAAGATCTCCAACTTCGGAGTTCATGTCGAAGCGCTTGAAAATTATAGACAGATGTTTTACTTCATCTATTGAATGGACAATATTCATGTTATTCTTCTCCAACACAAGGATTGATAAAACTTATGAGAGTTCTGAAATTAATCTATTAAAGATGTGTCAGTTATGTTTGTGATTTAGATGTACATTGTATGTACAAAGGGTTTGAAAGCGTAATCAGTTGTGTTTATCTAGTGTCAGATTTTGACAGAATTGATTGTGTCCATAGTCAATCTTTGGTGTGTAAATTGGAATGTGTGTATGTTTAATACAAACAATTAAATATTTTTTTCCTTCTCACCATCATGTAAAGTGTATGTAGAATAAGATCTCAAACTTAATCAATGTTGATTATCTTGCGCCACATTTGCAACGTAAGTGATGATGCTCGTAGTCAATCTCTATTGTGTACACAGGAGAATAGTGTATGCTTTGTTCAATGGTGTGTAAACAAGAACGAGTGCATGTTTTGTTCAAGAAAATTTAAGATCTCTTCATCTTCACATCTTCAAAACGAGTATTAAAAAATGTCACTACAGGTACATGATGTACAAGAGATGTACAATGGGTTAGCAAATGCAATTGATTGTATTGTCATTGTCGCTTTGAGGAGACCCTAAACACTGAAGAAAAGTTGTCGCTGTCAATATTCAATGTAGAAGGGGAGGACTCTTCACCTTCCCGTGTTCAAAGAAAAGGGTGTAAAGGCTTTCAATATAACATCATAAAAAAATTCGAAAATTCCTCAGGTAAAATATTCCTTTTCAACCTTTACCATTTTTTAAATTTTGAAGTATAATCACATCTCATTGTGTGAGAACTTTCGATGGTGTTTTCGCGGGAGTCGTCATTGATAGGTAGTGTGGAACCCGAATGTAATCATAAGTTTGAAGAGAAGCAATTTAGCGGGTGTCAATACACGATTTGTAACTAGGAACTAATGACTTTCTAGACACTTCACTTTCACATCTTCAAAAATTAAAGTTTAAACACATCTCAATAATGACAATAGATCAACAATCCAACCGCTCATGAGGTAAGATACCTCATCTTATCTTTAATTTCATCTTTAAGTACATCACATCCAATCATATGTCTTGTCTAGGTATATGTACACAATATGGAATAAGATGTACAATCAGACTTTTTAAGAAAGTTCTTCTTACTTCTTAAATTTCATTTACAAAGACTAGTGTTTTTATTAAGCAACAAATGAGAGCTCAAGCAAGGTTTTTTCTAAATCACTTTTTTTTTTTTTTTTTGTGAAACATTTTTAAGTATTAAGTTGGAATTTTTTGATGTACTCTTGTGTGGAATATTGATGTACATAAATATCCAAAGATTTTTTTTAAGAAAATCTAAAAAACAAACGTTAAAGATTTTGTTTAATGATGATTAACTAATACTTTTGTTTTTCTAATAGTCAATAAATATATTTTTATAACAAATAGTTCGTTACACAAAATCTTTGCACATATTTTTTTTATAATTATTAAAATTAAAAAAAAGATTTGGGTATTTTTGTCAATAATAATTCTCTAAAAAGACTTGGAAAAAAAGTAGACATAAATTGAAATGCTAAATAAGTTTAGACATTTACCAAATTATTTCCTAAAAATATTACCCATTTTCCTAATTATCCCATTATTTAATGGATCATTTCAAGAATGATTTTTTTTTCCCTTGAAATTCCAATATTCTTACTAAAATCTTAAGGTCCATTACCATAGTTAATTCTACGCTCTTTAGTCAATTAAGGGTCCTTAGATTAGGGAAAGAGACAAAAAACATCTATATAAAGGAACATTTTAAAATCCTAAATAAGTTAGAGAAAATTAAAATTAAAATCAAATTTTAATTAAAATATTCTAAATTATTAGGACTCCCTTAATAAATAACAAAATGGTATTTAAGGTTTTTAATCATTTAGAATAGATATTTAAATTTAAATACTAGAAAGTTTTTGGTTATTACAAACCTTGTCCTTGAGACAATATAAATATTCCCACTATAAATAACCCTAACGTAGAGACGCTAAAAAGGACATAGTCATAGAGACACTATAAATGTCTATGTAAGACAGACTCTATAAGAGAACTTTGATGCTTTAAGAGACGTTTGACGGTATTAGAGACCTTTGACGCATTACTCTTGATACAGTAAGAGACCCTTGATTACTGTCAATGACATGATCTACTTTAAATGTCTTTTCTAAAGCAATATATTTTATTAGAATATCACAACTTAACGTCGAATGAATACGTGCAAGTATACACGTTGTTGTAGTCAAGCTTTAATTCTTATAAATGGTCATTCTTTCATAGAGACTTGCAAAGCTTTTTAAATTATAATTCGTTGAGAATATCTTATAAGTTTTTTTTTTTAATCTATGATTGAATGTAAATTGCGCAAGTAATGATAATAGAAAGTAAACACTTGAAATTCTACAAGAATGAATAATCGACAAGATTTGGAGTACAAGCATCATATTGCTACAACATTGAACTTTCAAAGGTAAGAAGCAAGGATTTACTTCAAAAACTGAATTCTCTCGAAATACAATATTTAAAATTAACATCAAATCAACAACATTAGTATGAAGGTTATCTCTATTTCCTCATTGAATAACAAGGTAAATATTAATAACCTAATGTATGCAAAGAAATTTCTTAACCAACAACTCTTCTCTTGAAGCAATCATAGATTCAAATCACAAATGGCTTGGTAGGCGAAATGTAATTAACGATACTACAACAATGCATTATCATTTGACATCTTTCAATTCAATGCTTTAACAATCTAAAATCTTGTAAACATAATCCTATCGAACAGATTTAGCTCGACATGATAACACAAACAATCAATATAATAAAAACAATCAAATTCATAGCTGAAACGTAAATCAAAATAGAGAAACGAGATCGACGATCCGAAATAATCGCAAACTAAAATTGCAACTCTTATTAAATAAGAACAACAACAAAACTCAATCAAACTTCAGTGTTCTGATTTCTCCTTTCTTCACCAATCACTATCTATGAGTAAAACAATAAAATGCTCTCTAAAATCTACTCTAAGAAATGTAAATGACGCACAATTCAGCTCTCCTTCGAATTGCTCGCTCAATTCTTAGTATATAAACTATTCAATCAATAGTTGAGATCTAACCAGCCATTCAGACACGTGTTTAATAGAAGCATGCCCCTTTCCAATAGCTCTTTTCTTTATTCAAATACTTCACTATGCTCTAGCTAAGCATATCCAAAAACTTTCTTCACTTGAGAATCTTGCAAAGATCTATAAAAGCAATTATAATTACAAGACATAGCTCATCTAATCAACATAATGATTATTCACACATTCATGAATCTAATATCAAATAATTGTTGAATATCATATGTAACACATAATTTGTGACATCTCAAGAATACGCACAAATAACAAAGCTTCAACAACTAAAATCAAAACATATTCTCAATTAACTACTACATAAACTAGATAAGTTAACACGGATAAAATGTCAACTATTATGTAGAGTTGACACTTATAAAAGCGTCAACTGACCTAGTGTCAACTAAAGTCACTATTGTTGATGTTCATTAAAGCGTCATCCAATATTATAGTTAACCCATTACAAATTTCAACTTTTAAGTGAACCACACTCTATGAACGTCAAGTGATGTTTTGGTCGACGTTCTATAAATGTCAAGCAAAAGTTTAATTCACGTTCTATAAACGTCAAGCAAATGTTTAGTTAATACTTCCTGAATGTCAACTATTATTAAGAAAAATATAAAGTAAATGTACATTGTTTGACGATTTGATATAGTCATCTAATTTTGCAAAAAGCGTAAGGTTAATGTCCTTAAATTGACTGTTTGCAAACGTCGTCTAATGTTAAGAAAAGCGTCAAGAAAATATACTTTTGTTGACAGTTTTTATGCGTCGTTTAAATATAAAGTTGACGCATATAAAACATCAAGGTTATATATATATATATATAGACACACACACACATTTGGTCCTATTTACCATGTTCATCTTGAATCATGTCCATCTTGTTTATCCTGAAAATATATCACATATGATATCTTTCTAGACAAAATTTGAATAACATACAAAAAATTCTTCTAGACAAAATATATGACATATGATATCTTCAATTTCCTCCCAAATCCTCTAACAAAATTCATCCTCTTTGTCACCTCTTTCACCGCAATCCACCACCACTCTTCCAAAAGGTAAGATTACGTGTTTATCTCGTTTAAAGTTTCGATAATTTCGTTTAATGTTTCGTTAAACTCGTTTAAACTTTCGTTAAATTCGTTTGAAAATACATGCTATGTGTTTAGTAAGTTTAGATTTTGAATGAAATTAGTTTCATTACTTAGAAATTAGGTTTTTGTTTATATTTTTTGGATTTAGGCTTTAGATTTCCCTTTCAGTTTAGATTTTAGAATTAGGTTTTGGTTTTTAGAATTAGGTTTAGTTTTTAGGTTTTTGTTTGAATTGGTTTTTAGGATTATATTTTCGTTTATAGTTCTTAGAATTATTCTTTACGTTTTATTTTAGTTTAGTTGTTAGAATTAGATTTTGGTTTATAGTTTATTAAATTTAGTTTTTGTTTAGGAATTGGTTTTTAGGATTAGATTTTCGTTTATAGTTTATACACTACTACAAATGATGGAAAATGTGTCGGTCAATCCAAAATATTTTAAAAAATACAGATATTTAGTGTCACTCACATTTGGTGTTGTACATTTGGTGTTGGTCAGATCAACATCAATTACCTTTGGTCTCAGTCAGACCGACACCAAAGGTCTGGACCGACACCATTTCTCCTATTTTATTTTCGGTTAAAGTTTGAAAAGACTGATCCTCTTACCGAAAAACTCCATTTCTTCCCCCTCATTTCTTTTCGGTTTCTTCTCCTTTTCAACTTTTTCTCCCTTTTCATCGAAACCCTACTCATTTTTCTTCTTCTTCTTCTTGAAAAACTTCATTTCTTCCCCAAAAACTCTCATTTCTTTACTTCTTCTTCTTCTTAACTCTCTTTTCTCCTTTACCCGCGGCCAAAAACTACACATTTCAAAGGTATTAATTTAATTTCTTTTTTTTTTTTTGCTATTTCTTTGTTGTTATTATGTATTTCATACCTTTTTATAGTGAAGTTCTTCTAATTAGAAGGAAAATGCTATTTTTTAGTTTGCTAAACTTATATATTTTGTTTAGAGTAATACTTGCCTCTAAGAACAAATTGTTGATGTTTATCTAGTGTTCTTTAATTGAAATATCAACTTTTCTTTGAAATAAAGGAAATGTTGGTGTTTATCTAGTGTTCTTTGAAATATCTAGTGTTCTTTGCAATAAAGGAAATGTTGGTGTTTATAATCTAGTGTTCTTTGAAATTTCTAGTGTT
The DNA here is from genome assembly GCA_037832605.1 of Cyclanthera cordifolia. NCBI lineage: Eukaryota > Viridiplantae > Streptophyta > Magnoliopsida > Cucurbitales > Cucurbitaceae > Cyclanthera > Cyclanthera cordifolia. The sequence continues at coordinate 13,979,525 of JBBMEG010000024.1, forward strand.
CTTTGCAATAAAGGAAATGTTGGTGTTTATAATCTAGTGTTCTTTGAAATATCTAGTGTTCTTTGAAATAAAGGAAGTGTTGGTGTGTTTGTTTTGTGTGTTTCTTTCAAATATCTAGTGTTCTATTTATTGTCTTTCAAATATCTAGGGTTCTAAACCTACATTATGTCTCCCTTAATTAGGGGGTGTTTGTTAAGTAGTATTACAAAAAAAAATTTGGACTTGGGCCGGATTTAGCACTTACAAGTCCATTACAAAAATGCCCCATACAAACTCGACTTTGGCCATCTTATAACTACTCTAGTACAAACCCCCCATTTCTAAAACCATTAAACAAATGATTATTTATTTATAAACCCTCAACTAAAACAAGCAAACAAACAAGCTTTAGAAATTTTATTTATTTATTTGTTTGTGGGTTTAGTTATATGTATAAAGTAGTGCCTTAAAGTAAATAGTCCCTTATAAATTTGTGTTTGGATTTTTACCCTTGTGTGAAGGTATTATTTTAGTTGGAATATGGATAAGTTGTGAATGCTTAAGGATCGAATGTTGCAAGAATATAGTTTAAAAGTTGAGAGTTTTATGAAAAATGTTTTACGACATTCCAAAGGGTCAAACAAAGAATGGGTTCAGAGCCACAAAATTAATACGGAAATCAGTGAAGGTACGTAAATAAATCATAGCTAAATTTCTTCGATTCTTGGTCTTATGAAATTATTATTAACACTGCCTAAAATTTTTGGTCACTAGTGTCCTCATCAATTGAGATCCATAGTGTGGGGAATTATGTCTAACTTTTTATGCGGAAGATGATATCCAACACGTGCACCCCGATAACTAAACTGGTAAGTTTTCTTTTTACTTCATTAACAATTTTACTTTTTCAATTCTGCGACACTTTTTGTTTACTAGTTTCGAAATATTGTTTTATGTTTTAGTTTAACTCCACGAAACCATACTACCAAGAAGATATGGATGGAGTATGAATTGAATAGGCAGACTTCATAGGTAGATTTTTATTATCAAATAACAATTAGTTATAGTGTAGCATTTTGAATATTTCTATATATAGCATTATACTCAAGTTATAGCCATTGTACTCAAGTTATAACATTGTATTCATTGTTTACTAAAGTAGAGTCTATAAATATCTATTTTGCAAATCTTTCTAGCGAGACAATGTCTCTTATATTGTTGATTTTGATTAGTAGTCTCGATATATATCATTTCTGGAATTTACAGGATTAACATAAATTTTTTGGTAATCTTAAAGTTACGCTGTTATGCTACCGAAATTTCAATTAATTTAACTAAAGTTTGAAGTTATATCATGATTGTAAACATGAGCTTAGAGGTGAATTTTGGTGGTTTGCTGACATTTTCAAGGCAATGTTTCTTATTTGCCTTGAAATAGACAAACCATCACTTAGATTTTTCTTATTCAAGTTTTGATACTTTTAATGTTGGTCACAAATGGTGCCTATTATAATAAAGCCAAAAGTTTAAATGAAAATGGTGACCCACATGCATATACGTGGTGACCCATAAAAATCTGTTTTTTAAAAATTAAAAAGGTTATTTTTTTGATGTTGGGCATATTTAGTGAAGATCACTACAAACCGTCATCCAAAAGTCTTTAGTGGCACACAATATGATCGACACCAAAGGCCCAATGAGCGGCCTAAAGGCCTTTGGTGTCGATAATGACCGACACCAATGAGCGGCCCAAAAGGCCTTTGGTGTCGGTCATGACCGGAAAGGTCTTTAGGGTCGGTCATTTTGCGTGACACTAAAGACTTTTGGTGACGCTTTATGCCCGTCACCAAAACTGACTGTCACTAAATGTCTTTAATACACCAGTATTGATGACGGTCGTTTGATCGACACCAAATATTTTTGATGTCGGCATATGCCCGTCACCAATAGTCTGGTTTCTACTAGTGATAGAATTAGGCTTTAGATTTTGTTTTAGTTTAGTTGTTAGAATTATATTTTTTAGGTTTTCTTTTAGTTTAGTTGTTAGAATTAGGTTTTTGTTTATTGTTTTTTGAATTAGGTTTTAGGCTTTGTTTAACGTTTAGTTTCTAGAGTTACATTTTTGTTTTTGTTTATCGTTTTTAGTATTAGGATTTAGGTTATGTTTTAAGTTTGAATTTAATTTACAGTTTAGGGATTAATTAGGAATTAGATATTTCTTAGATAAATTAATGTAGCACATTCTAATAAATTTGTTTACACGAATCATTTGTAGGATTGTTCATCCAAACAACAAAAAGAGTGTGCTACATTAATTAGGAAGAAAATATGAATAAAGATTGGGTTAGAAATATGGACAAATTGTCCTCTGAATATGCCGAAGGTGTTAAACAGTTTATAGGATTAGCTAAGAATCACGTGAATCGTATTGGTCAACTTAGATATCCTTGTAAGAAATGTATAAATAATTCATGACATTCTATGGAAAGACATAGAACGATATATGTTGATTCATGGAATGTTACCATCTTATGAGCATTGGGTATACCACGGTGAACCTGTGGATTTATCTAGATTAGAACGTCAAAGACGGAGAGAGTTAGACTTTAGCCGAATAGAGGATCAACGAGCCAATATTCATGAGTCTGTTGATCACAACAATACCGACGCCGATATAATTTGAAATGTTAAATGATATCAATCGCGAGAGTATTGAAATAGAAGATGTCGTCGTTGAAAATGACTAGACATTTGAAATTAATAATCCGAGCATTGGTGAGGAAAGCGATAGAACGAGAAAAATGGATAATATGATGAAGAAAGCGTGCGAACAATTGTTCCCTGGATGTACGAGATTTTCTTTCTTACACTTTTTGGTCAAGCTTATGTACTTGAAGGTCACTAACAAGTTAAGTGACAAATCATTTGATGAGTTGTTTAAGTTCATGAACAATGCATTTCTTGAAGTTAATCCGTGCATAGCTGGTTCATTTTTTGAAGCAAAACACAAATTACGTGATTTAGGATTAACTTACGAGGCAATTTACGCGTGCAAGTACGGCTGCACACTTTATGGGAATGAGTATAAAGACCTTGATTGGTGTCCGATATGTGATGAGTCTCGGTATAAGGTAATAACTTATAAAGGTACAAAAATTCCGCATAAAGTGTTGCATCATTTCCCATTTATTCCGCAAAAAAAATCGCATGGTCCCTCTAGAATTAGGCGAATGTTTGCGTCGAAACAAAACGCTTCAGATGAGATGTCATAAAAAGAAGCGTATCGTAGAGTCTGGAGTATTAAGACATCCAGCCGATGCCGAATGATGGAAACATTTAGATCGAGAATTTCCTGACTTTGCTTTAGATGCTCAAAATATACGCCTTGGATTATCTTCAGACGGATTCAACCCCTACGGGAATATGAGTACTGCGTATTTCGTTTGGCCAGTGACAATTGTACAATACAATCTTCCACCGTGGAAATGCATGAAGGAAATAAATTTTATCATGTCTTTGCTCATTCTTGGTTCGAAATCTCCTGAGAACGAGATTGATTTTTACTTACAACCTTTAATTGAAAAATCTTGTGGACTATAAATGATTTCCCAGCTTACGCCGATTTATCAGGATGGAGTACGAAAGGCTATCAAGCATGCCCTATTTGTAAGGAACAAACGTCGAGTGTTCGAATTAGAGGGAAAATTGCTAATACCGAGCATCGCCGTTACCTACCAATGAACCATTCTTGGCGTAAAAATAAACTTTTTAATAGGAAGTCTGAACTTTTCGAACCTCCTGAATCTTGGGATGGGGAAGAGATTTTAGACCAACTAAGTACCATTAATTTTCCAGTTTTAAGTAAACATCCATCAAAACAAGTTAAGAAAAGGAAACAAAACTCAGATAACAATTGGAGGAAGAAAAGTATATTCTTCGAGCTACCATACTGGTCAAAATTATTAATACGACATAAGTTAGACGTGATGCACATTGAAAAAAATGTGTGCGACAACTTTCTTGGAAACATATTGAATATTGAAGGAAAGACTAAAAATACGTTTAATGCTCGATTGAATTTGCAAGATCATGAAATACGAAGAGACTTATACTTAAAGAGGTCTGGTGACAAGCTAGTGAAGCCGCACACCACTTATACTCTAACAAGTCAAGAGAGATTGGAATTTTAAACTTCATTAAATCAGTTAAATTTCCTGATGAATTTGGATCAACCATTGCTCGATGTGTTAGTTTGATAGAAGGAAAGTTGAATGGTTTGAAAACACACGAATGCCACATTTTACTACAACGACTGATCCTTGTTGGTGTTCGAAAATATTTACCGAAGGATGTAAGTACTACTACTGAGTTTTGTGGGTACTTTTCAGATTTATGCTCGAAGACGTTACGTGTAACTGAGTTGGATCGCCTACAAATGACATAATAATAATTCTTTGCAAATTGGAAAAAATTATCTTTCCACTAACATGTTTCGACGTAATGGTTCACTTGGTTGTTCACTTGTTGTATGAATGTAAGGTTGTTGGGCCGGTTAATTACAGTTGGATGTACCATTTTGAAAGAAGCTTAGGTACTTTTAAGACTCATGTGAGAAACAAAGAGAGGGTAGAAGGTTGTATAGTAGAAGAATATGTGATGAATGAGTTTTTAAACTACTACTCGTCCTATTTTAACGAAATGGAGACTAGGCTAAACCGAACGGATAAGAGTGAAGATACTAATCCGAATATCGAAATATTTGGTGAGTATGAGGTCTACAAACAAAATGTCCGTCTATTATGCATGGCAGAAAATATGACGTTGAATCCATTAGATAAGAAGAGGCAGCATTGGTATATTCTAAATAATTGTGATGAAATACGTAATTATTTGCTCCAACATTTACAATTGATTCGTCCAACTGTTCAAACATCCGATGAACTATATAAAAAATACGAACAAGAGTTTCTTGAGTGGTTTAGAAAAGAAGTTCTTGAATTGCGAAAAAATGGCAATAAGTGTTATGATTTCTATGCAATGGCTATGGGCTCTAATTCACTTTATCGCTCGTTTATAACTTGTATATTGAATAAAGTTGGTTATAATACAATAACGAATGATGTTGGTCATGTTACACAAAATAACGGCATAATGGTTGAAGGTGAAGGTGATAGTTCAGATGGCTTGAACAACTTTTACGATGTACTAACTGAAGTCTTAGAAGCTTCATTCGTGAGTGCGAGAAAGTGTTGATGTTCAGATTGACTAGTTCAACATGGACAAAAAGAAAGAAAGATATCAAAGATTGGTTTTAAAATGAGTCATTCATCCTAGCTAACCAAGCGAAACAAATTTTCGATATAGACGATCCAAAACATGAAAAAGATTGGAAAGTTGTGCAATTAGTCTTCCATAAAAGTTTGTGGGATGTCCATGAGATAGAAAATAATGAAGTTGGAGAAGGAATAATTGATCAACCAGAATGCATAGTAAGTGAAGGTAGAAATAGAGTGGACGAGTATTTAGAAGACAATTTGATATGTTGATTCGATGTTGAGCTAACAATAATGGAGCAATCTGTGAATAATTATAAAGAAGATGAAAATAGATTCATTAATGACGAAGACCAAGATGATGACGTTGATAGTAATGATGAACATTAAGTGTTAGTTTAATTGTTTATTTCATTCTTTATACATTATTTCAATTAGACTTATGAAATTACTACTTTTAATAATTGTAGGTTATCAATATGCCTAACACATCGAGACATGTTACTGACTTGGTTTTCGACGAGATCGAAGGTAGTACGGGCGTTGATTGTGTACCTACGACAGCCGGTACGCAAGCTGGTACTCAGGCTGGAGGTAAGATTGAATTTTTATAAAGTTTTATATATGACGTTAAAAGATTCTGATCTTACAGTTCATTTTCTGGATGTAGGTAGTAGTAACAGTAGTACATACTACCTGATATCGAGGCCCGTCAAAGGGTGAAAACTTGAACAAACGGGTCACTAAGGAGGGGCGACTGAAAGTACAGTTCAGCGAAGAGAACAAGAAGGTTGTTGGAAAGAACGCCAACGCGTTTAGCAACCAGGTCAGAGTACTGGTTCGATAGTCCTTTCTCATGAGGGCGGCTGATTGGTCGCAAATCACTCCGGCGGAAAAGGAGTTCGTTAAACAAAACCTCCTAGTAATAAATCCTTAAATTTACATTTAAGTATTCAATGAACTTAGTGATACTAATTTCATGTGTTTACATCCCTTGACAGACTCACTTCAACCTCGATTTGGATAATAAGCTCGCAAGTGATGTAATCTAGGAATTGATGAAATCCCAGTTGAAGGATCATCGATACACCTTATACACACATTACTGGTACGTTATATACTTAACTTCCACTATTTTAATTAGTATGTAATCTTTTTAGTAAATGAAGTTAACCTTTTTTTCCTTTTCTTTTAGTAAACAACCAGTGGAAGATCGAATGAATAGGCCTCATTGTACTGTTAGGGACATCGAAGACTGGCACTACTTGTGCAACAAGTGGGGGTCTCAGTGATGGGAAGCCAAGCACGAACGGGGAGTTAAAGCAAGAGTCGCCCTACCATACAACCATCAAGCTGGACCTATATCCTTCGTATCTATTATCGAAGAAGTACAAACCTATTGTTTCCTTCTTAATACGCGTTCATAATTGATTTCTTCAATATTAAATTCATAATAAATATCATTTTCTAATTTAGAGAGTCGCTGCAAAACATGATCCCATTGGTCCCGTCGATGCGTTCAAGACATTTCGTTACAAGGATGCAAATGGTGAATGGATTAACGACGAGGCGAAGGAGAGATATGTAAGTTATGAACTTAATTATTAAGTTAAAGTAATTTTATTTCAAGGGCACCACTAACATAAAATTACTTCTTTATTATGTAGGAAAAGATGGATGCATTAAGAGAATCATCTATTGCATCAGGGACCCCATTAACACAGGAAGCAATATGCGAAACTGTGTTAGAAAGGTGAGCCGACGGCATAAGAGGCATGATGTACCTGCCCCTGAGAAACGAAGGAGAACATCTTCTTCCTCTTCAGCTAGCAGTGCTTCTCAACGGGATCCTGAAACTGAGAGGATCTTATTAGAGAACATGCAGCTGAAGGAACAAGTCAAGGAGTTGACTGAAAACGAGGCTCTGATAATGGCCAACCAAGAAAGGATGAACGCGACACTAGAGGCAATATAGAGGATGCTCGGGGGTGGGGGCAGTGCCAGACCATTTCAGTGAAAGGTACACAAAAATACGAACTTAACTTAATTTTCTTTTCATATAAGTCTTCAGAATGATGGCTATCCTGCAGCGAAGTTAGTCATCATTCGAACATGGTTCGTCTATATTATGTGTCGTGACTATCCTATAGCAAAGATAACCATAACTTGAAATGAATTGAATTGCTTTTGATAGGTTTTATTTTCGGTAACATGAAAATATGTTGTTATGCTGCCTGATTTTCTTTAGAATTGAATTCCTTAAGTTTTTTCAAACTCTAATTCAAATTCTTATTTATTACAGACATACGATGAGTTCGTTGGATCAGCACGAGGAGGGACTCGTTCGACGTCTAGGGATAGGTCTTTCTCTTTAGGTTAGGGTCGTTATTTATTTTTCTTTATGTTATTAACATTGTATTAAGATCGTATTAATATTTTCTTATTATGTAATGAATTCTACTATTTCATTTTTGTTATTAATGTTTTAGAATTTGTTTTCATAATTTCAATGTTTACATGAATCAAACATTTCCAATTAAAGTCATAAGCAATAAATATTCAACAATTAAAACTCATTTATAATATTTAGCAAAAACAAAAAAAAAAAGCAAAGGCGACAGAGAACTATTATGTCGCGGTTGCCTACCAAATGCGACGAAACAAGGGCTCTATCGCATTTTCCCTGAACAGCGACAAAAAAATCCTCAGTTGCTGGTGGTAGGCAAAGGCGACGGATGAGGTCTCCATCACATTTTCCTCCTTCGCCAACAGAAAGAAAATCTATCGCCCGTGAAGAGCAAATCCAACGAAAGCAAAGTCTTCGTCGCATTTGGCTTCGCCGATGGGAAAAATGTGACGAAATTGGCGACATAATTTTCTCTGTCGCGGATCCAAAGGCGATATAATTGGACCCCTTCGGCGACAGAATGCTCTGACGTCGAAGTGGTTATTCCTTGTAGTGGCAGACAATGGGCCTAGTGATTATTTTTCTCTAAGTCTTATCTTATTTCAGGAGATATGTGTTTGCTATTCGTTGTTTTTTTATTACTGTTTTCATTGGGTACCTGATGATTTTATCATATTATTATTGATATGTTTTTCCTTGTTTTAGTTATGAAATAATATTCAACATGACTCACATTTAAGATTCCATTTTACCCATCCTACCTAGGTTGAGATAGTATGGGTCAAGTCTTTATAGAAATAAAACCCTAAATAAGCCAAATTAGTTAATATATAAATAGAATCACTATCTCACTAATCTATTGGTGTTATTTTAGCGGCAAAAAAGCCCTTAATTCCCCTTCCCAAACGTTCCCCTTTCACTTTCTCCCACTCTTACAAAATGCATCCGACAACCATATATCGCTCTTTTGGTTTTGTGTGGCGACATAGACACATCCTATATTTTTGCTAGAGTTCGCTCACCCTCGCCTATGCTATCACTATCGCAGCGGTACTTCCGTCATCCGTGATTTTAAACCGTTTATTTTTAGGGCTTAGTCGTGTATCATCTTTTCGGTGATCGTTATATTAGAGCTGGAAAGCGTTTTTGTGAATTTTGACTAAAGTAAGGAACCATTTCCCCATATTTTTAGTATGTGGATTAATAACATGTAGATATGTTGTCTGAACTTGTTTCGTAACAAATCCAAATTTTAGTATTTTATTGTTTTGAGATTTTATTCTCTTTCTAGGTTTGTGTGGGATTGAGAATACTTTATTTTTTAAAAATTCATTAACGGATGGAAATTATTTTACTGTTATTTTGCAATTAATTAGCTATGGGAGTTTTTGGTTAATTAAAAGCAATTTTAACATTTCCTTGTGATTTAAAATTAAAAGGTAATTTTCCATTTAAGTTTCCCATATAAATATATTTTAAAACCATCCCCAAAAAATCCAGTCTTCTTCTTTCCCCCCAAAAAATGCCATTAACGGCGAGTTTGAGCTTCGTTTGCATGCAATTCTGCAACTCGTGCGTCTCATAGTGAGCGGTGTGCTTATCTCAGTGTTGGAGTGGTTGATTTTGAAGATTACAAGTCGGTGCCGTGCATTCCGTCTAAGACGGAGCCACCGCTTAGATCGCCTGCCAAATTTGTGGCCATCGCTCCAATAGACAGCCAAGAACGTTACGATTTTGCCCCAAGCTCACGCGAACCACTTAAAACTTTCATAGAACTGGCTGAAACAAATCAAACTGTCAGTAACCGAGAATCGAATTGCGAATCGTGGCGCTGAATCGCCCTTTGAAATGTCAGCTGGATCCCTTTGTGCTTTGGGCCATCTATTCATTTTGGGCCTTTGCTTAAGGCCGCTGGATTTCTAAGTGAACTTATATTTTGGGCTAAAATTTTAATTCAGGCTTTTATTTGGGAATTTGCAAAAGATATATGTGTGTATATATAATATATATTTGGGACAGTTGATTTTTAATTAACTATTTTTGTAAGGTCATGTGCTAATTTATTAATCAAGGGAGCCCATGATTAATTTTAAATGATCTCGGAGAAGTTAAAGAATAAAATAAATATTGTTTTAAAATGAAATTTCAAGGATAATTTTATGGTCTTTAAATTAGTGTTTATTGGTTGTATTTTTGGAAGTGAATAATTAACCGGAGGTCCTAATTGCACTTTAGGTGGTTATGATCTTTCCTTTAGTAGGATCTTTCCTTTCGAGTAGCTTAGATCGTTCTTCAAGGAATTCATTAACTTATAAGTAAGGTCTCCCACTTAGAGTTGTGTGATCCTAAAATGTTTATACAAGCTTAGGTACCTTACTAGTAACTATTTAATTATCTACGGTTGACTATTTTAGCATGTCATTAATTAGTACAAACGAAAGTTATAGTTAGTTACTATTCACTATGAGAGTTGTTAGCATGTTGGTTACTGTTTAGTATTATGAGATGTTGAGCATGTAATTAGGATGCTTTAAATTTTTGTCTATCTTGGTTTGCTACTTGTGGTATGAGACATTGAGTAGGTTTCCTAGTTAGTTACATGTAAAAAACTTTTCATTTTAGATGTGTCAGTTGCATTCCTTATGTAAGGATCAATTGCATTTCTTATGTTGGGACCAGTTGCGTTCTCGATGTCGGGATTAGTGCATTCCTGATGCCAGAACCAGTTGCGTTCCCGATGCCGAGACCAATTGCCTTCTTGATGCCATAACCAGTTGCATTCCCGATGCCAAGACAAGTTGTGTTTCTAATGAGTCAGGATAAGGTGTCCCTATTTTGATCCCTTTGTCTTAGGAATCTCATAGATACATGTGAACTAAACCTGTAGGGTTCCTAAACTTGAACTAAGGAGTTTAAGCCCTAGATGACTTTTGAACGGTAGATAATAAGCGTACTTACTTGTTAAAAGACTAAGCTTATGTATGTATTTATGTACCTTAGGTAGAGGTTCTTTCCGAGAAATTTTCATTACTCACCCTTATTATTTTTTTCCCTTTAGGTAAAGAGATATACAAGGGTGTGTCTGAGCTGGAGGTAGATGTTGATTGATAATCAAAAACATGTGTCCTAATATGTTATTGCATTATTTTATATTCTGCACTACATTTAAGTTTATATATTTATCATGTTTGACTAATTCCTGGACAGGAGACTAGTTTTCGATTTATACATTGCTGGATTATTTTTCTGAAATTTTTAATAAGAACATTTTTCTTTTAAGATTTTTATATCTCTAAATTGTTTTTTTTTTTTTTTTTTTGACATGCATGCGAATTAAATTCTTAAAATAGGATTTATTTTAAGTTGGGCTTTTACAGTGCTCTCTTGTGATGATTTGTATGATATCATGTTATGATACTTGACATTTCATGTTTGCTTTGTGATTTCTCATGTACTATTGTATGTGCTATTGCTCTTCATATTGCTATCTAATTATACATTCGTTGTATTAATGCATGTTAAGATGTGAGGTTCCATAGTGAACTAAGCTAACACATCGTTTGTGAAATTATGCGTGTTAGGCCAAGGTGTTCCAAGGTGAACTAGCCGAGCACTTCTATCCCTCGGTGTTTGATGGGGAATCCAACAATTTTTTGCTATTTTCATAGGGAACTTATATGTTGTCTCAAAGGAGATTCAATGATTTTATAGCATACGCCGTTTCATTATGGTAAAGTGTTTGGCGATATCATTCTAAGGCGATATCAATGGCTAACCGGTTAGCTCAAACTTCAAAGTTTGCTTGATTGTAGCCTAGATGTCTTGCTACGGTTTTGAAAGTGGGTCACGATATCTCATAGTGCAAGAGTTGTGGTACCAACACCTCATGACATGTTTGAGGCACGAGGGCCACTTCCTTTGGTTTTTGACGTAGGCCTTATATCTCTCTAAGAGGTGTTGACATTTCATGGCACGCAAGAAAGAGATTTGGATAACAGAACTCATTGATGAGATTGATTATGTATGCTTACTTACATTGTATTACCTGATATGCTCTAGTTATTCTAAACATGTTATGAGCCGAGTACAGAATCTTTGCTGAGTTTCATAACTAACCTCATTCTAATGGATTATTTAACTCTAGATACTTCGACTTAAATACTAACCAAGCTATTGTAATTGACTATGAGCACCATTGCATTAGAGTTTATAGATTAGCATATTTATTCCACTATTTTAATGTTTCTTATACTTATGTATTTATAATATTTTGAGATCCTCTGAAATTTTTTTATATAAAGGATATGTTTTTACTATTTTAGCTATAAATGAAGTTTTATTTCGTTATTGTTGGTTTAAATTGATTTACATGCATACATGTGAATTACTTAAGATCTTTTGCTTAGAAAACTTGGGTTCTTATATGGCACATTAGTTATCTTAATGAATTTGAGATTGAACTCAATTTGAGGTGAAAAAGATGAAATAGATGCATTGATTGAACACTATTTATTCATTTTTATTGACTGTCTTCAACTAGCTGAACTGATTTTTTATGTTACCTAACTATTTTTTAGAAGTATTATGGATGGTATTTCTTTGTTTTTTTTAAAAAATTTTTGCTATACAGGTAAAATTTCCTTTATTTTACATTATTTCATTGAAAAAAAAATTTGTTTTCATTTTCATGGCATGACCTCATTTATTTAATTTTAATTTACATTTTCTTTAACAAAGTCAAAGTCAAAGTCAAAATCAATCTCACTTAAGGGGAACGGTAAAGTGTTGGTCATGTGCGTATTCTATATTCAGAAAGATTATACATGAAATAAAATAATACATAAGAGACAATGGTAAATGTGTGATTTTTATTTCAATGTTTAAAAGAATTAAAATAGTAGAAATTAAATTTAGTCGGGAGAGGAGACAAAATTTGATCACACTGCCTCTCCTAATAAAGAACAAATTTGTATAAAAAATGTATGTCTTTTGAAAAAATATATGTACTCCATCTGGCGAGTTTTGCAAATGATTTATTGTTTAATTACATGAGAGTCCAGCAAGACTTTGTCTTGGGGTTCCAAAGGGCTGGAAGAAGAAACTTCTTACCCTTAAAGCCAATGGCATTATAAGCACCCCCATTGTGAGGGTCGATGGAAACCTTGCCCGTGTTGCCCGGTGCGGCTCCAGTTCCAAACATGCCAGGGCATGCAGTTGTCACCTCGATCACGGTATGCTTTTGTCCAAGTTGGTATAGGCCAGTTTTGAATGGATTGGTGACGATGGAGGACAAGCCAGAGGCCAACGCGATAACAATAGCATCAGATGCCATATTTCCACTAGGTGGCTTGAAGACGGCGCCCTCTGGACCGTAGTCGGACTTGTGAAATGGCCATGCGCATGCTCCAGGGCACTCAGTCTCAGGGTTCCCAACAATCACATAGGGTATGAGCTCTTCAATAACTCCATGTTCTGCACACTTGCCCATGCAAAGTCCATCTACGGTCACGTCTCTAGCTGCAATAATAATAGGGATAGCACGAGGAAAGCCAACTACTGCATTTTTTACAAGAATCTTAATGAAATCAATAGTCATAATTTTTCCTAAAGAGTAATTGGGATCCACATATTGCTTTACCACCTTGACCTGAATATCCCCACCCTCGGGCCGATAAGAGCTAACCATCTTCCACCATGTTGAGACTTGTGGCCCAGCTGCAGCCGAGCCCTCGTGGTTTAGGGACTTTAAGAAAGTCCTAATTGTGCTTTTTTGAATCCGCCCAAATTGACCGTAAAACACTAATGACAACTCCATGTCGCCTTTTAGCATTTGGCCGCCATGGTTCACAAGGGGGTCCGCATTGTCGGCCTCGACCGTAGGGACAACACTCACCAAGAAGAGAAGAAAGATAGATACTACACCAAGTAATGGACTTGGAATTTGCTCATAATAAGCCATTTTGTTTTTGTGTTCTTGTTTTTTTTTTTTTTTTTCCTTACCTTTTTCTTCTCTTATGTTATTAGTAGGGGCTTTTATATGGAAATTCTGATTGCTCGTTGGTGCATCATAATCGGACTAGTTCTGATGATTTGTTGCTTAATTTCCTTCCATTTTGGATCTTAATTTTACCGTTTCTATTTAATTACTCATTTTATTATTTTTTTTCTTCTCTTTTTTCTATTATTAGTCTCATGGATTCTGCTCCCCTATTTTTTTTTCTTTCTATAGCACTTCCTGTAATTAATATTGATTTAATATTTAAAATCTTACCACTTTTTGTCATTGTTTTTTATTTTTTGAAATGATTTTTTTGCCATTGTTATTACCACGATTACCATAGATGAGCCAAAGAAACTAATTAATTACTTCTTTATTATTATTTTTTAAATGAAAGCTACTTATATTATACTACATATGGGGAAGTTTGGTCTTTGAAAATCTAAAATATTTTTTATAAGGTTGCTAGATACAAAATAAAAACGATCAAACACAAAAGCTCAACAATTCTTATGACTTATTTTATTTTTTATTTATTATAATGTAATTTTATTTTCTTATGAACAAAAATTATATCAGGCAACAATAACATACTCTTTGGGGATCTTTTTAGGAAATTTACTTGTGTAGCTAGTTTTGAGTTGTTTATTATAATTATAACACACATTATTTTAAAAAAAAAATTCATGTATTGTACAATTTGGTTTATTTTTAAAAAATTCCTAATCTACCCATGTCCAGCCACATCCTCCTCCATTTCGTTTTATTATCCCTCTTATGCTATTACTTCGATTGATTTCTATTTCACCAAACTCGTTTAACTGAAGAGAAAGTGAATAAGTAAAATAGTTTTGGGTCAATTGGATCAGAATACGGTGGTGGTGGGCAACAACGCAATTGATTTTTCTTTTTTCTGGTGAAAAAATATTGAAACTCATCTCTTTATTTTCATATCTACTGAGTTAGAGATCTCAGTTCGCAAAATCGAGACTGAATTTTTGCTCACAAATAGAAGAGTTTTCCAACTAGGTAAGACACTCGTCATTTTCCATCGCCGACACCACCAAGCTCCGAGTAGTGATTCTAATTGAAGACTATCACCAAATTAATTGAGGGCTATCAAATGAGCTAGTAATTGAAAATTATCTATTAAACTACTTATTCAAGGCTATCAATGAACTGATTGAAGACTATCACCGCACGATAAAAACGAGAGTGATAGAGTACTAAAGACAAAAACAATAGATATGAGATTGATAGACACGGTGACATTTAGTATTTTTACCAAGATGGGACCAATTTTGTGTTATACATGTAATAACTTTAAAAATGTTCTATTGATGATATTTATTTGGGTTTTTTTTTGCTATACATGAAAAGTCCCTATTTTTTATGTGCAATAGGTGTCAAAATTTCAGAGAAATTCAAATATAGCAAACCTTGATTCAATTAAATTAAGATCGATGGCTTCAAACAACCTAAAATATTAAGTAAAATTGATTAAAAACAAAAATAGTTTGAAATATTTTGCTATAAATGAAATATTTTTTAAAAATTGCTATATTAACATATGTAGGGTAGAAGTTCTATCTACACCAAATTCCCATACTTTGTTTATTTTCTAGTATAATGATATTGTTAACTGAGAAATTTCGGTCAATCATAAATTGCCACATAATGACCTTAAATTTAATGACAAAATTAAATTAACTCTTGAGACAATTATTTTCCAAAATTAAATTGGATCAAAAGTTTGTTTTATTTTGAAAGTGAGTCAAAATCAAATGTTTGTTTTATTTTGAAAGTGAGTAAAAATTAAATAAGACCCAAGTTTAATTGGTGGCCCAAGTTCATATGAAGACCCGTGTCATGTAAATAAGTCCAATGTGTTAAGCCCAAAGCTCAAGCCCAAAAGCTTATCAAGGCCCAAACCCAAGGTCCATGAAAGCTCTATAAATAGAGAAGCTTTCCTTCATTTTCATGATCCAGAAATTTGAAACTACAGAGAGAATTCACAAGAACAGAAGACTCAAGGTGAATCGATTTCATAAGCAAGTCGCTCAAACACGAAGAACACACATCGTATTCATCACAAGCAGATCATCAAAGAAAATCAACAAGTTCACGACCGAGTCTACGATCAACAAGTCAACGACCGATCCAAAGATCAACAAGTAAACGACCGATCCAAAGATCAACAAGTCAGTGATCAACCATAAAAAAAGATCAACAATCCAAGGCCGATCGGACATCAACAAATTCAACCTCAAGAACAAGCTGCAAAGCCCTCGAGACAATTCTACATTCGAGAATAAGGTGTGAAGTCCTCGAAGTATTTGTATATGAGAGAGAAAGAATCAGAGGAACACATTAGAGATTGTACTTCACATTCGCACATATTCAAATCAATACAAATATATATTCCAAATTTACACGTGTCTCGCTCTCCTATTTTACAGTGAAATCTCGTGTGAACAAATTGGCATACCTAGTGGAATATCTCTACCTATCATTTCATTCTCTCTCACAAAATCATGCATGACATCTGGAAACGCCACATCAAAATCTACTATATCAGAGACCTCAATGTCATTGCCAAAAGTTACAATCAAGTCTGATGCACCGACAAAAGCTACAATCGCATCTGGAAGAGTTTCATCGAAGATAATTGCTTCATATGCTAATGCTGGATATGTGACGCGTAACAACTCAAAGTCAACCAAGATAAAGAAGTCTCAAACTACACCTCAAGTAATTGCGATCAAGCCAATTGCGAAGTGGCTTGAAGAAATTTCTGATACAGTCATTGTCAAGAACAATCTCAACGTGATGTTTCTAATGATGGTTAGCGTTGAAGCTGGCGATAAAATGGCAGAGTTCGAGAGAAAGCTCGAGCAAATGCAAAGAACAATTGAGGATCGGGACTTGGAGATTGCCTTCTTGAAAAATCAATTGCAGAATAGAGAAGCAGCTGAATCAAGCCAAACTCCCATCGAACGAAGAAATGATAAGGAAAAGCTCTCACAGGAACAACCACAACAGTAAAACTCGATCGCGTCCTTATCTGTCCAACAACTGCAGGACATGATCGTAAACTCTATTAGAGCTCAAACTAATGGGTCAACTCAAAGTTCTATTTTCTACAAAAAGCCATGTACAAAGAGGATAGATAGCCTAAGAATGCCAGTTGGGTATCAGCCACCTAAGTTCCAAAAATTCGACGGAAAAGGCAACCCCAAGCAACATGTCGCACACTTCATAGAAACTTGTGAAACTGCTGGCACTCGAGGAGATCTTCTCGTCAAACAATTTGTTCAAACCTTAAAAGAGAATGCATTTGACTTGTACACTTATTTAGAGGCTGAAACAATAGACAGTTGGGAAGAGTTGGAGAAAGAATTCCTTAATCGCTTCAATAGCACAAGACGTACTGTCAGCATGATAGAACTGACAAATGCAAAACAACATGAGGGCGAATCTGTCGTTGACTATATCAATCATTGGAAAGCTCTAAGTCTTGATTGCAAAGATCGTCTCACGGAGCTATTCGCAGTCGAAATGTGCATTACGACATGCATTGGGAACTTCTATATATTCTCCAAGGTATAAAGCCTTGCACATTTGAAGAATTAGCTACCCATACTCATAACATGGAACTAAGTATTACTATCTGTGATAAAGACATCTAAATAAAACGCTCCTTATCGCAAGAGACTAAACTGCATGATGCTTCTTCCTGCATTAGCTTAAAAGGCAAATGGCACAAAATTTGAACTACGTTATGACTTGATCCCTTTCCTCAAAGGGTATGTAGGCAACTTAATACAAAAATTTAAGTTCAATATGTTTTTCTTAAAAAAAAAAAGAATTCATGAAGAAGACATTCAAGGTGGATATATGCATGAATATTCGGTTGATGCTCAAGTTCGAGGTAATCAACTCTCCGAGTTCGAGGTCATCACGTTCTCTCCAAGTTTGAGTTCGTCGCTGCCGCTCTCTTCAAGTTCGAGGTCATCACTGTCGCTCTCTTCAAGTTTGAGTTCGTTGTCGCTCTTTTCAATATTCGTTGTCGCTCTCTCCAAAGATCAACAAGTCAACGATTGATTCCACGATCAACAAGTGAACGACCGATCTAATGATCAACAAGTGAACGACCGATCCAAAGATCAACAAGTCAACAACGGATCTAAAGATCAACAAGTCAACGATCGATCTAAAGATCAACAAGTCAGTGATCAACCATAAAAAAAAGATTAACAAGCCTAGGCCGATCGAACACCATCAAATTCAACCTCAAGAACAAGCTGCAAAGCCCTTGAGACAATTCTACATTCGAGAATAAGGTGCGAAGCCCTCGAAATATTTGTATATGAGAGAGAAAAAAAATTACAGGAACACATTTGAGATTGTACTCCACATTCGCACATATTCAAATCAATACAAATATATATTTCAAATTTACACGTGTCTCGCTCTCCTATTTTGCAGTGAAATCTCGTGTGAACACATATACTTTAATTTAAAAAATTAGACTTCAGACAGTTTCACTAGCAGAAAACGAAAGAATTGGTGGTGGCAGTGAGCAACATATTTGATATATGATGGAGGACGCGAGCTTTCAATTTATACTGCAGACATAAAAAAGATATGAAGACATGCGTTAAAGATGACACATACAAACGACATTGTTAACAATTGGTGGTGGGCTGAGGCACCCGCCTTTATGTGTCTTTGATGTGACATGTGTCTGTCATCAATTGGTCTTTTTATGGCTTACTTACTTGTCGTCAATTCATTTTTATGGCTTAGCCTGCTTGTCATTATTATGGCTTACCCAGCTTGCCATCAATTCTTTTTTATGGCTTAGCCGTCAGTCATCAATTTTCATTTATGTCCAATCCTACTTGTCATCAATTTTTTTAATGGCTTAGCCGTCAGTCATCAATTTTCATTTATGTCCAATCCTACTTGTCATCAATTTTTTTAATGGCTTATCATCAATTCTTTTTTATGCCTTACCCTGCCCGTCATCAATTCATTTTTATGGCTTACCCTATCTATTATCAATTATTTTTTATGGCTTACCATGTCTATCATCAATTCTTTATTATGACTAACTTTGTATTCAATTCTCTTTTATGACTTGATACGAATCCAACCACCGACTCATTGCATGTACCTGAAGGACCTATTACAAGGAGTAAGGCAAAGAAGGTTCAAGAAGTTTATACATTACATCTTCAAAAGCTAGCCAATGCACAAGAAGAGACAAAGCTTTTTTAGGCCAAATTCATTTACAACATTAGCACAACAAGTTAAGAAGAGAATGAAATGAAGATGGCATGAAAGGAATCAAGATGACATGAAGGAAATCATATATTGTGGAAATTCAACATTGCAGAATTTTTAATCAAGGCATTTTCCAGATTTCAAATTTTGGGATTTTTTAATTTCAAGCATTGTCAAACAAGCTCATAATTGCTAAAGACTTTTTAGACGATTAGGTGTATTTAAAGCCAATCTACCATTTTGTTTAACATTTAAGCCTCTCAATTGATGTACATTTGACTTTTGGCTTCTTATGTCTTATTTTTCACAAAGTGCATTTAAGAGCTTTTGAGACATTTTGTATTCCAAGCCATGCACGAAATTTTGACCTTATAAAGTTGTAGTGCCTCATTTTGGGACAGATTATTGTTATCAAAATTTGAGTTTTCTTGACCCCATTTGGTGTGTGTTTTTTTTTCTTTTTTTTTTCCCAATTTTGCTATAGGTTTGAATGTAAATCAATTCATTGAATTAGTCTTGATCAAACTGTGAATTGTCTTAGGATCTAAGAGCGACCATCATAGGTTCTAAGTGAGATCTAAGAGTGTATTCACCATTCTAACTTAACTCTTTGTTGGGATTGAGTGTTTAGTTTTCCATATTTGTTAGATTTTACACGGATTCTAGAAAGACCTCTAGCTCTGTAAAACCAAGCAACGTTCGAGATTATCATTTGGTATCAGAGCATTGGTCGACATTCCTTGGCCGGCTCTAGAGGTGAACTATCTTTATTTTGTTCTTATTTGTTTTTTTTTATCTCAATTTCTTTTTGTAGGAAGCAAGTGTATTCTAGATATACTTTTCTAGAATTCTCTTGTTTTGCTCTTGGATCAAAAAAAAAAAAAAAGAAAAAAAAGAAAAATCAGTAGCAAAAAGAAAAGAAGCAAAAAAAAAGTTTCAAGGATCCAAGGGCATATTAAAAAGTCTTTTGTAATTGTTTATGTTTTTTTACAAATCAGAGTTGGAGTTCCTAAGTTTAAATTGTTCTAGTCTTAGTTAGTGAGAGTTCATTTTGAATTGGTTTTAAATCAAGTTTAAAGTGAGACTGTACCAAATTATTTTTTTTAGACAAGCCCTTACATCTTTGACCTAGTACCAAAAGCCTAACTTTGAGTGATAAACACGAGTGTCTCGAGTGAAATCTGTGTTAGAAGTATGGATATGTCCATTTTGTTTTTTACAACATGTCATATAATGAGGAAAAGCACCAAAGGTTTTAGATGTTAATGGTTTTCTTCAAGTCATTCACGGTATGTGGAAATGATGAGAGAAGAAAGACAAGAAAAAAGCACATCAACAAAAATATGAACATTATTACAAGATGAAGGTATGTTAGATTTAGTTGGACAAGAAAGACTAGGTGGAGGAAGAGGTCATGCTTGGGAAGGAAGAAATAATCATGCAAAAATCATACAACCGAGAAGAATGGAAAGAGTGTATGAAGATAAAGATGCTAGAATTAAACTAAAAATTCCACCATTTATTGGAACAACGGACTCTGAAGCATATTTGCAATGGTAATGGAAGATAGAACATGTGTTTGATTGTAACACATATAGCGAGAACAAGAAAATGGAGCTTGTAATTGGTTAATTCACAAACCATGCAGTGAATGGTATCAACATCTAAAATCTTAAAGAAGAAAAAAAAGAGGAGGATCCAATAGAAACGTGGGAAGAACTTAAAGAAGTTATGAGAAAGAGGTATGTTCCAAAACATTATGAAAGAGATTTAAAAACTAAATTGCAAGGTTTGAGGCATGGAACAAAAAGTTTTGCTGAGTATTATCAAGAGATGGAGTCCTTGATGGAAAGGGCAAAAATTCAAGAAGAAGAGGAAGACACCATATCAAGATTCCTTGTAGGTTTAAATCAAGAAATTGCTCATCTGGTTGATAGAAACTCACGGCCTTACCTTGAAGATATGTATCATTATTCCATAAAAAGCAAAGCTTAATTGAAGAAGGAAAAGGAACATTAAAAAAGGTATCAATCTAAAGCTTATACTTCTTCAGATTCTAATAATTGGAGCAAAGATAGTTATGTGCATAGGAATGAGTCAATGCAACAAAAAGGGAAATTTGTGGCTGCCAAAAGAGTAGAGGTCAAGAGCTCCAACATAAGTACCCTTCTTGTGATGTTCCTTAATCACAAGAAGGGTACTTAATGTGCAAATCAAAGAAGAAATAGTTGAAGATCAAAGGGAAAACTTGATTCATACAAGATGCTTGTTATAGAAAACCCATGTAGTGTTGTCATTGATAGCGAAAGTTATACGAATGTCGTAAATAACTTTCTTGTTAAAAGACTCCAACTTACTACCCATCCACACTCAAAACCGTACAAGTTATAATGGTTGACAAACAAAGGAGAACTTAAGAAAATCTCCTAAGCACGCATTCCTTTTACTTTAGAAAGATATAAAGATGAAGCTCTTTGTGATGTTGTGCGTATGCATGCTGGAGATATTTGTTGAGGATTGTGACCTAAAGACCCAATAGTTTGTATATTTAAGAACGAACATTTAATGTTAGATATTTAATGTCATTTTCAGTTATTAATAAAATTTATTATTTTTTCATAAATTTGTGTATTTAATATTCAAACGTCTTTCAACCTTATGAAATTAATTGGATTAATGTCTATAAACCATTGGTTATTAATATGAACACTTGGACAAGTATGTGGGACATACAAGTGGATCTAGTTCCAAGTTTATAACCTAAATTGTCTACAAATATGGACTAAGGCTGCCTATGTCCTGGTAACTCTTTGGGTGTGGTCCGCTTTGCAATAGTTGCAAACAACTTAATCCTCGTTGTTCATGTGGAGACATGTGAGTGGAGACGCCTATGCAAAAATGATTGTTTTCATATGACTAGACCAAAAGTTTTATGATCGAGCTAGTAATTCTGTTATAGACTCATATCAACTACTTTGTTAAGGATGATCGTATGTCGATGTGATCTTAATCCTAAGTGAGTTGTGAACTCTTGCTTTATTAAAACGTTCTTTTGTTATGCATGAGTGAGACAAGTCAAACAACACTAGGTCAATAAGCCTCCCACATTGAGGATTGTCATAGTGAGTGGTTGGAAACGCAACGTCGGAAGAAGGAATTCGCGCCTACCCTAATATTGTGGAAGATGTAGAGTTATTCCCTTAAGAACTGATTCTAGGACTTGAACAAAGGGTACTCGCCTCTTACTGGCCCGAGATGATACTGGTTTATAAGATGACTATAAATACTTGTTCATTAAAGGAACCAGTGACGTTTAAGAAGAATGATGTAATCATAGGGGTAGAACGAATTTGTTGTCCCAACTGTGAATTACAATAAAGCTCGTGAAGGATCATATGACAGATGACCGTGGACGTTAACTTGTCCTATAGTACGAGAGAGTTCAACACAAGCCTTTAGTTGAATAAGCCTGATGTTAATGAACAGGGACTGGATCCCAAGTCGTTTTAGCTTCCAATCTATAAGTCCACTGTCCCCGGGCTAGCTGAATTGCTAGTACACTGTTTCATTAGATAATAAATTTGAGGAGTTCAATTTCACAAATTAATCATGTTGGACATAATTAATAGGAGTGTTAAGTTTAATGAATAAACTTAACTAATTAATATATTAGATATATTAATTTAATTTATTGTATGAATTAATTATAAATAATTATTGGATAACTATTGAGAGAACTCATCTAATAATATGTTTGACATATTAAAGTTTAAAAAATTATTTGATAATTATTGAAAGAAGAATTATAATTTATAAATATGTTAGACACATTTTTTTAATAATTATTGAATAATTAGTAAATGGAGAATATAAATTAAATATGTTGGACATATTAATTGAATTAATAATTATTAGATCATTATTTTGTAGAAAAATTAATAAATTTTGTAGAAAAATTAATAAATTTGATATATTAGTTGTAAAGATTTATTTATTATAATTTATTGAATAGTTGAGATTTATTGGATAAATATCAATTAAAAAATAAAACTAAATTTAAATTGAGATAGGAAAATCTTTGATTTTTCATAATATCTTTTATTATTGGTTATTAAAAGATATTATAGGAGGCTGGTGATGTTTTCATTCTCATCCCACTCAGATTAACTTAATTCTCAAATAGATAAATCTCTTTATAATTGAATTCTATTTTTCCTGATGAGAAAAATACTTTCAAGCTCTATTCTCTAAAAAGTTTCCCACCAAGCACTCAGTGCCTCATAAAAGATATAGTCTTGAAGATTGGAGGAGACTAATCAAGAAGTTCCAAGGATTGATCGTTATCCTACTCAGCAGGTTCATGAAATTGATCATTATCCTCTCCAGCATAAGACCCACCAGAATTGATTAGAGGCGTTAACCAAGATGAATGTTTATTTACAACATGTCAATCACCTAGGGTAAATTGCATGTAGATTAATTGGATTAATCTAAAGTTAATTAATTAGATTAATTAATGTGAAATTTTTGTTATCCACACGCTTCCTCCACGTTTAAATGCATGCTCCTACCCCACAATTCTCAACAATATTTTGTTGGGCCGACCTTGGAAATATGATAGAGATGTTACATTTGATGGATTGAGGAATAAGTATACATTTACTTTTAATGGAAAGAAATTTACTTTACTTCCCTTGTCTCCATATGAAATACATTGTGATTATTTGAAATTGGAAAAGAAAATAAAAGAATTTGAAGAACAAGAGAGAAGAGAAGAAAGTAAGGTGAGAGAGAAGAGTGAAGAAAGAGAGCAATGCGAGAGAAAAAAGGTGAGTGAAAACAAAGAGAGAGAAAAAAAAAATGTCTTTGAGGAAAAAAAAAGAAAAAGAAAGAATGAGAGTTTGGTTATATAAAAAAGAAAAGTGAGGAATGTGTTATCTCAAGAACCAAAATTTGTACTTATGTGCAAATGGATGTGTTTGGCAAATGAGCCAAAATCTGATGATGTTTTGCCGAGTGTTTTTCAATCTCTTTTGCAGGAATTTAATGACATGTTTTCACATGAACATGCACCTACTAGATTACCCCCTCTAAGAGGAATTGAGCATCAAATTGACTTCATTCTCGAAGCAACTCTTCCAAATATGCTGCCTATAGGACCAATCCTACCTAGAAAAATGAGATTTAAAGGCAAGTTGAATAACTCGTAAATTAAGGATATGTTAGAAAAAGCATGATTCCTTGTTCTGTTTAGGTTATTCTAGTACCAATGAAAGATGAAACATGAAGAATGTGAGTTGATTATTAATCCATTAATAAGATAATAGTAAAGTATCGACATCCTATTCCTAGATTAGATGATATGTTAGATGAATTACATGGTGCAAACTTGTTTTAAAAAATACATCTTAGAAGTGGTTATCATCAAATTGGAATACATGTAGGAGATGAGTGGAAAACTTCTTTGAAAACAAAGTTTGGACTGTATAAGTGGCTTGTTACGCCATTTGGACTCACTAATGCACAAAGTACTTTTATGTGGCTAATGAATCGTGTTTTAAGATAATATATAGGGAAAATTGTTGTGGTATACTTTGGTGATATCCTTGTTTACTAAAAAAGATTGACTGATCATGTTTTCATGTTAAGACAATTTTACTTAAACTTAGAGAAGAGAAGCTTTATACCAACTTCAAAAGTG
The DNA here is from genome assembly GCA_037832605.1 of Cyclanthera cordifolia. Taxonomy (NCBI): domain Eukaryota; kingdom Viridiplantae; phylum Streptophyta; class Magnoliopsida; order Cucurbitales; family Cucurbitaceae; genus Cyclanthera; species Cyclanthera cordifolia. The sequence goes on from JBBMEG010000024.1 coordinate 14,004,172, forward strand.
TAGTTTTTTGTCTAGAGGAAGTTAATTTCCTAGGATTCATTGTTGGATAGAATGAAGTGCAAGTTGATGAAGAAAAGGTAAAGGCTATTCGAGAGTGGCCAACACCCACAAATGCAACCGATGTGAGATCCTTTCATGGTTTGGTTAGTTCCGATAGAAGATTCATTAAGGATTTAAGTAGCATAGTATCATCCTTAAATGAGCCTGTTAAAAAGAATGTGAAGTTTGAATGGAAAGAAAAACAAGAGAATGCTTTCAATGAACTTAAAGATAAATTGACCAATGTCCCATCTCTTACTCTACCTAACTTTGATAAATCTTTTGAGATTGAATGTGATGCAAGTGATAGGTATAGGAGCGGTTTTAATGCAAGAAAAAGGTCAATCATGTTTTTTAGTGAAAAGCTAAATGGAGAACGATTGAAGCATCTAACATATGACAAAGAGCTACATGCACTTGTGAGGGCTTTGCAAGTTTGGCAACATTACTTATGGCCAAAAGAGTTAGCTATCACACGGATCTTGAAAGCTCGAAGCATCTCAAGAGTCGAATAATGCTCAACAAGAGACATGCTAAGTGGGTGGATTTCATCGAGACATTTCCTTATGCATTCATCACAAAAAGGTAAGGACAATGTGGTGGCTGATGCATTATCAAGAAGGTCTGTCTTATTTTTATCTCTTAGTGAAAAGATTCTTGGTTTTAAACACATGATTGACTTGTACAAAGTTGAGAAATATGAATTTCATGATGTTTATATGCAATTCTTAGGAGTGGTCAATGTTCATGGTCATATTGTTGATGGAATGCTTTTTATAAAATGAAAGTTTTATGTTCCTAAGTGTTCAATTAGGGGGTTACTTATGAAAGAAGCTCATGGGGGAGGACTTATGTGTCATTTCGGAGAGTTTAAAACATATAGCATTATGAGTGAACACTTTTATTGGTTGAAAATGAGAAAGGATGTGAACAAAGTGTGCGGACAATGTTTCAAATGTAAGGAGGCTAAATCTAAGGCACAACCACATGGTCTTTCCACACCTTTAGATGTTCCTAGCAAGCCATGGGTTGATATTAGCAAAGATTTTATTCTAGGTTATCAAAGAGTAGTAGACACCATGATAGCATTTTTATGGCTATTGACAGGTTTAGTAAGATGACACATTTCATTCCATATAACAAAACAGATGATGCTACAAACATAGCTAATTTTTTATGTAGGAAAGTGGTTAGATTACATGGCATTCCGAAAACAATCGTGAGTGATAGAGATGTTAAAATTTTAAGTCATTTTTGGAAAGTCTTATGGGGAAAATTGAGTACCAAGCTTTTATTTTCTACAACATGTCACTCTAAAACTGATGGACAAACCAAGGTGGTTAATCGAACATTGAGAGCATTACTTAGATCACTGATCTCTAGGAATCTTAATACATGGGAAAAGACTCTACCATTTGTGGAATTTGCATACCATAGAGCTATTCATATCATCACACATTGTTCACGTTTTGAGATTGTGTATGGCTTTAATCCTTTAACTTCGCTAGATTTATCACCATTACCACCTAATATGTTTACTAGTGATGCAACATCATCTAAGGCCGAATACATTAAAGAATTGCACAAAAAGAAATCAAAGAAAAGATTTAAGAGAAAAACTAGAAGTTAATCACTAGCAAGAATCAAGGGAGAAAGAAATTGATTTTTAAGCAAGGTGATTGGGTTTGGGTTCATCTAAGAAAAGAAAGGTTTTCGGATCAAAGGAAGTCTAAACTCTAACCAAGGGGAGATGGTTCTTTTCAAGTGCTTGAACGTGTAAATGATAATGCATACAAGTTAGATATTCGAGGTGAGTACAACGTAAGTTTTACTTTTCATGTGGTTGATTTGACTCCTTTTGATAGGAAATGAAGATCTTGATTTAAGGAAAAATCATTTTAAAGAAAGAGGGAATGAAATGAATCCAGCCACCGATCCATTGCATGTACTCGAAGAACCTATTACAAGGAGTAAAACAAAGAAGATTCAAGAAGCTTATACATTACATCTTTAAAATCTTGCCAATTCACAAGAAGAGACAAAGCTTTTTTAGGCTAAATTCATTTACAACATTAGTACAACAAATCAAGAAGAGAATGAAATGAAGATGACACGAAGAAAATAAAGATAACACGAAGGAAATCATATATTGTGGAAATTCAACAATTCATAATTTTTAATCAAGGAATTTTCCATATTTCAAATTTTGAGACTTTAATTTCAAGCATTGTCAAACTAGCTCAAAATTACTAAAAACTTTTTAGTTGAGTTTCTTAGGTATATTTAAATCCAATTCTTCCATTTTGTATAGCATTTAAGCCTCTCAATTGATGTACACTTGACTTTTGTCTTCCTAGGTCTTATTTTCCAAAAATTGCATTTAAGAGCTTTTTGAGACCTTTTGTATTCCTAGTCATGCACGAAATTTCAGCCTTAAAAAAGGCTTGTAATACCGTATTTTGGGATAGATTATTGTTATCAAAACTTGAGTTTTCTTGACCCTATTTGGTGTTGTCTTTTTTTTTTTTTTTTTCAAATCTTGCTTTAGGTTTGAATGTAAATCAATTCATTATATTAGTCTTATTCAAACTCATTATGGAGTGAGTTGTCTTAGGATCTAAGAGTGACCATCATAGGTTCTAAGTGAGATCTAAGAGTATATTCACCATTCTAACTTAACTCTTGGTTCGGATAGAGTGTTGATTTTTTCATATTTGTAAGATTTTACAAGGATCCTAGAAGAACCTCTAGTCTTGTAAAACCAAGCTACGTTGAAGCTTATCAACTAACGTTAGTCAAACCACCACATCAATTCTCTTTTATGCTTTAAAATGTCAAACCACCACACACTTATACCTGCTAACACCAAATCTAACTTTGAAACAAATTCTAACTTCTAACCATTATTGCTTCTACACAAAAATTTCTAACCATCTAACCTTCTCAACAAATTCTCAATTCCAAACAAATTAATTAAACACATGGTAAATAAGAATATACAAGCACCAATCAATTCGTCTACATAACAGCGCAATAATGTGATACCAAAATTTTTTTTATAACAAATGCAAGCCAATGTCTATACATCGAATAAGACATTGTCTTGTCAGAAACAACATTTCTATACATCGAATGAGGATATTGTTAGTCTCATATGCCTACAAGTTTAAAGAACAAAAGGACCTTTGTATACAAGAACCAAAAAGGACATTTATATACAGGGAAATAAATGATCAACACTACTCATTATAATAATGATCTACCAATGAATTTCGCCAATTCTACTCGTACCTCCTCAATTCGATCTTGAGTCTATGGTTTTGATGCTTTGAACTACAAATATTAAGAAACAAAAATATATCATATTAGGGCGCGTTTGGCTACGCTGGGAAGGGAAGGGAAGGGAAGTGTTAGTAAGCATGTGTTTGGGATGAAGGGAAGAGATATGAAGTATTGAGGAAATATGTGTCTGGGCTGTAGAGTTGAAAAGTGATAAAAATTGATGTGATGTGATGTTAGTTTGAGATGAGAAGAGATAAAAATTGATGTAATATGATGATGATTGTGTTGTAATAAAAAATTGAAGATATATAAATATAATATTTTTAATTGAATATTTTTAATTTTCTTATTTTATAAAATAGCATTTTCAAATGTTAAAAAAAATTGATTCTCAAATGAATTATTACAATTAAAATATTTAATTATTTGATAGTTGATTGAACATAAGGATTATTAAACAAGTGATAAATATTACCATTTAAAAGGAAAAAATAGACATTAGTAACCTATAATTAACATATTTATGTGCTTGAAAAATTATAAAATGCAAAAAAAAAAAAAAAACACTTTTTTCATGTAATCAGTTTTTTTATTACAATTTTTAAGATGCAATTTACAAAAAAAGAAAAAAAAAAGAAATAGAAAGCAAAAAGAAAAAAAAACGAGGAGAGAAATAGAGCAAATTAGGGAAAAATAACGGGAGAGTGGGAGAACGGAGAGAAAGAAAGATAGAGAAAATTATAAAAACGAAATAAGAACGAGAGAATAGAGTAGAGAGCAGGGAGAAAGAAGACGAAGTGGGAGATTTCGAAAAAAATAGAGAGAGAAGAGAGAAGAGAGAGAATTTTAAAAAACAGAAGAGGGAAAGAAAAAAAAAAGAGAACGACGAAGATGAACAAGAAATTTCAAAAAAATGGAAAACATAAGAGCGAGAGAAAGCAAAGAAGAGAGAGAAAAAAAAGGAGAATGACGAAGATGAGGGAGAAACTTAGATTTCGAAAAAAAACCATGCATTCGGTTAGGCCGGGTTACGCGCCAGGATAATTCGACCGAGATAACCAGCACCCTAAACGCTGGAATTCGGTCTACCCGACACACCAAATGTGTTCTACTAGATTCCTTCTAGTTCATCCAAGTTATCCACATTTCTCATCTACAACTTGATCTATTAGAACCATTTCAATGTTTTTTTCCTTGATAGTAATTCTCTATGCCAATCCATGCATTATAACTTTGATAGATACCATTAAAGAAATAAATTGTCTCTTATTACAATCACATTTTGGTACTTGACATTCACACATTTTAGACATGAACAACAAACGACGTTTGACCCTTTAGAATTTCATATCGCATTGGTCCATAAATATCTCAACTCCTAAACCATATTCATGTGACATTCGATCCTTAAACATCGAAGACTTATCCATATAAGCACCCTAAATTTTTACATATAAGTTTAAATAAACATATGGTTTTAACTTTGTTATAGGAAAAATATTTCTCGAGATATCCAACAAGTCCTAGAACCTCTCGAAGGACACCAAAAGCAACTCAGAACCCCCGTAAAGGGCACATTAGGGAGGCCTTGACCCACAGGGGCCGACCAAGCCTCTTTCGGTCCCCTTGAGCGTTGGCCAAAGGAGGCTTTGACCCCTAGGCAAAAAGTGGCATTCACCGTCGAAGGTCGGCCTAGCCCCTTTAGACCCCCCGAGAGTTTTCCAAAGGATGTCATGACCCTCTAAGGTTGGCGAAGCCCCTTCCACCCCCCCCCCCCCCCCCATGAGTCGCCTAAATGAGGCCTTGACCCCCTAAGGGTCAGCCAAGCCTTTTCTGCCCCCCACCCTGAGGGTCGGCCGAATGAGGCATTGACCCTCAGGGGTCAGCCATGCCCTTTTTAGCTTTCGGGGGTTTTCCAGGGAGGCCTTTACCCTTGAAGATCGGTCGAGCCCATGTCGGCCCTTTCGGGGTCAACCAAAGAAGGCCTTGAACCCTAGGGGGTCAGCCATGGTAGCCTTGACCCATCGTGGGTCGGCCATGGTAAATTCAGATCCTCGAGGGGTCAGCCAAAGAGGCTTTGACCCCTCGAGGGTCGACCATAACAACCTTAACCACCTAGGGGTTATCCAGGGCCAATCCGACCCTTCCGGGGTCGACTAGAGTAGATTTGACCCACGAAGGTCGATCGTAGAGGTTAGAACTCTATCTCAGAAGTCGATCGAGTCGAAGTGATGAATCGATCTACGGATAACGGTCAGGAGTTAAGCTGATAAGGCTAGGACCCCCTTCTTAGGAGCGAGCCATCGAGGTGAGGACCCGTAAAGGTTTATCGAGACCAAAACCGACCTTTACGGTGATCGGTCGAGTAGGCGGTAACCCATAGGGTTGGCCGTGAAGGTTATGACTCTTCCATGGACGAGTCGACCAAGTTTAAGTAACCTCTTGGATCATTATGCCGTAAGGTAGGTGTGATCGGGAGTTACATTGAGTAGGCTTAGATCCTCTAAGGACGGAAGGTTAGGACTCTCCCCCGAGAGCCAACCGAGTTCAAAGTGACCACTGGATGCGCTGATAATGGTCAGGAGTTACGCCAAAAGGGCAAGGACTTTCCTTTAGAGGCGAGCCGTGAGGTGAAGACTTGTAAGGGTTGATCGAAACCAAAGTGGACCTTGACGGAGATCGGTTGAGTGAGCATCCCCAAAAGGGTTGGCTGTGGAGGTTAGGACTCCCTTGTGGACTAGTCGACCAATTCCAAGTAACACTTGGGAACGTTACAACTGTTGGGTGTAGCGTCCTAGGGTTATACCAAGAAGGCCATGCCCCCAAGGGGTCGGCCGTGGAGGTGAGGACATGGAAAGGTTGACCGAGTCCAAGTATTTTCCAAGTTAAGGCGTTACACCTCAGAGGATAATGATCAGGAGTTACGCTGGAATTTATTCCTGACTTAAAGGCGGATATTTCTAAAGGTTACAAGATCGAGTACTATAAGAAGTCTGAGTATTGTTCATTTTAAGCTAGATGGAACTACGCTGGCAATCATTTTAAGTTGTTCTAAGTCCTCAAAGTACTATAAATTACTCTCATAAAGCTCTTACTCACTTAGGCATCAGAGGCCCACCAAAATCCGGATGGTTGAGTAACCAGGTAAGAACTAGCGTGTCGATCCAAAGTTCATAGCTTTTGAGAACAAGCCTCAGAAATGGCGGAGAATTTGGGTCGTCTAATGAAGTTACTCGAACTGCCAACTCTAGCCCAGACTACCATCACAAAAAACAAACGAGCATCGCAGGAGGCGGCGAGGCGACAACCTACCAAGAAGAAGGTTGCGGTGGAGAAGTCAACGTCTTTGGTTAGGGACCCTGCTAAATTGAAAGCCTCGACCATGGGGGCTCTGAGAGAGGCTCCTTCCAAAAGCCCTAGACCGACTGGGCAGTAATGATCAGAGGAGGGAGCATTCTGTCCACGAAAGGATCAATTCTCGAAAGGAAGACCGTTCAAGAATGCAGTCAGTTCGTAGTAGCCAGTCACAAAGCACCTTTCAAGGATTATCCATTCAACGTCTTGAACAAGGCGCACGACTAGAATAGATTTGGCGTGGACAACCAAGTCAACGCTCTTTTCATTAACGAGATCAGGAAGAAGCCGGTCCCGATAAAATTCAAGCTTCCAACCATTAAGGCGTATGATGGGTCCAAGGATCATGTGGAGTACCTAGATTCTTATCGAGCATGGATGAAAGTCCATGAAGTTTGAGATGTAATCAAGTGTGGAGCATTCTCATTCACGCTCATAAGACTAGCTTGAAGATGGTTCAGGCAACTCAAACAGAAGTCCATTGCCTCATTTAGGGAGCTAGCTAGAGCTTTGTCACCCAGTTATTGGATGTGGGAGATAAGAAAAAGTCGGTCACCTATCTACTGAGCATGAAGCAAAAAAGCCATGAGACCATTCGGGAGTACATAGCGCGCTTCAACAATGATGCACTACAAGTTGAAGGGTACACTGATGGAACAGGCCTCGTGACAGTTCGGTCGGGCTAAAAGACGAGAAGTTCCTGTGGTCGTAGGGAAGAAAACTCCACTTACGTATGTCAAGCTACAAACTAGGCATAAAAACAAATGAGCCCGGGAGAGCTGGTCAGTTCTCGAGGAGGCATGGAAGGAAGACACTCTATTTAGAAGTGGAAGAAATCAACAAACCACCATGAGTCCGATTACGAAGAGTCGTTAAAGCGAAGGGCGAAAGAACGTCTATTAAAAAAAGAGAAGATCAACCGAAATGGGTTATGGAGTTCCTATGAAAAAACATTGAAGTGTTTGCTTGGTCCGCTGACGACATGTTGAGGGTAGATCAAAGTGTTATGGTCCATAGGCTCAATGTCGATCGAGACCATAAACGGGTACATTAGAAGAGGAGAGTGTTCAACCAGGAGGCGTAACGAAGTCATTGCCGAGTGAGTGGATGAATTGATAAAAACGAAGTTCATTCGAGAGGTAAACTACCATGAGTGGCTATCCAACATCGTTATGGTAAAGAAATGGAACATAAAGTGGGGGACGTTCATTGACTTCACGAACCTCAACAAGAATTGTCCTAAAGACAACTTCCCATTACCTCATATAGACCAATTAGTGGATGCGACGGTAGGGCACGAGTTGTAGACTTTCATGGACGCATACTCAGGATACAACCAGATCAGGATGCATTCCGACGATTAGAAGAAGACATCCTTCATCATCAGTAAAGCTTGTATTGCTACAACGTCATGACTTTCGGCCTGAAAAATGCAGACGCGACCTATCAGAGGCTGGTCAACAAGATGTTTGCCCACCTGATTGGAAAAAGCATGAAGGTCTACGTGGATGACATGCTGATAAAGAGTAAGCAGGTAGAAAGGCATCAACATGACCTGATGAAGGCCTTTCACACCCTACGAAAATAAAAAATGAAGCTCAATCGTAGCAAGTGTGCTTTTGGAGTTCGTTTTGGGAAGTTCCTAGGATTTCTTATGCACCAATGAGGGATTAAGGCCAATCAAGAAAAGATTCATGTTGTGATGGAGCTAGAACCGCCTCAAACGCTGAAGCAGCTGTAAAGCTTGAACATGAAGCTACCTTCCTTAAGCCAGTTCATAAGTCGAGCTACAGATGAGTGCCTCACTTTCTTCAAAATTTTAAAGAATTAGAGAAAGTTCGAATGAACCCTAGAATACGGGAGAGCCCTAAATTAACTTATGGCCTACTTTAGGGCTGCACCCCTCCTCTCCAAGCTAGTTCCAAGAGAAGACCTCTTCCTGTACTTAGCCACATCAGAGAAGGCGGTAGGCTCAGTCTTGATGAAGGAAGGCGAATGGTGCCAATAACCGGTGTACTATACCAGTAAGGCCATGGTAGATGCAAAAACAAGTTTCCCCAAGTTCAAAAACTAGCATAGGCACTAGTAACATAGGCTAGGCGGTTGCGTTCGTACTTCCAAGACCACAAGATAGTGGTCGTGACCAACTTTCCTTTACGCCAAGTCTTGTAGAAGTCGGATGCCGCTGGAAGATTAGTGAAGTGAGCGGTGGAGCTCAGCGAGTATGACATACACTACCAGATAAACCCTCTAAGGGCAGGTGGTAGTCGATTTGATTGCGGAACTCACCCCACCGCTGGAAAGGACAGAGGAAATCCGTGTCATGGAAGATCCAGAGGCGTGGACACTTTATCTTGATGTGGCTTTAAAGAACAAAGGCTGTGGAGCTAGGCTGCTGTTGCAGTCCCCTGAAGGAGACCGACTTGAATCTGGTTCAACTTCCAAGCCTTCAACAATGAGGCTGAATACGAGGCCATAATTGCCAGGTTGCTGATAACTACGATAATAGGAGCCAAAAAGCTCACCATCATGAAATTCTCAAGTGATCGTCAGTCAAGCGTTAGGGGTGTACGTGGCGAAGGAAAGGCGAACGATGGCCTACTTAGAAAAGGTCAAGCAACAACTAGCACGTGTGTAGTGGTACAAATCAAGCAAGTACCTAGGTCCTAAAATATCAACGTTGATGCCTTGGCAAAGTTAGCTACTGCCTACGAATCAGATGTAGGCAGGATTGTACTAGTGAAGATCTTGGACAAGCCTATCATCACCCCCAAGCTACTGCACGAAATTAGTGATGCGACCCTAGTGTCACAAGCGACATGGATGACCTCTTTCCTGGAATACTTAGTGGATGGAAAATTTCTAGATGACAAGAAGGAAGCACGATGTCTTAAGTTCAAGGATTCAAGTATGTGGTGCAGGGGGATAAGCTATACAAGAGGGGGTAATCTTTACCTCTCCATAGATGCTTAGATCCCAGCGAGGCCACTTATGCGAGGGAAGTGCATGAAGGAGTGTGTCGCAACTATGAAGGAGTAAAGTCACTAGCCAATAAGTTAATAAGGCAGGGGTACTTTTGACCTACTATGACCGAAGACTCTAAAAAGTATACCCCGGCATGTGAGATTACCCCCTCAAAGGCAGCCGCCTGAGGTATATCTGTTAAATGTTAGAGATTTGCTACCATACAAAGGCAGCCGCCTGAGGTCCTTAAAAGCATGATGTGACAATAGCCATTTGCGCAATGTGGGGTAGACCTTATAGAACCCTTACCAATCGGACAAGGCCAAGTAAAGTTTATAGTAGTAGCAGTTGACTATTTCACCAAGTGGGCCGAAGCTGAGGCCCTGGCGACTATCAGCGAGAAGAATGTGATTGAGTTCATCTAGAGGTGAATAGTCTGCAGGTTAGACATACCTTAAACCTTGATCACCAACAATGGGAAGCAGTTTAACAACCAGGCTTTCAGACAGTTCTACTATAAGCTGGAGATCCAACACATTTCTCATCGCCAGCTCACCCACATGGCAAGTACTACAACTCCTGAGTGAAGAAAAAGCGCTTCCAAGTTGGTGACTTGGTGTTGAGAAAAGTAATGCCCAATACCAATGAGGTCAACAACTAAGTCTTTGGGCCAAATTGGGAAGGAACATACTAGGTCACCAAAGTTGCTCGCCTAGACACCTACTACTTTGAAGGTATGGACGGGAATAAGATCCTTCATCCTTTGAATGCTGAAAACTTGAAAAAGTACTTTCAATAGAATGTAATTCAAGTTCTCAAAAGTTGGCAATAAAAGTTTGTTTTTTCACTATTTCAAAAGCTTTCTTAATTTAAGCTCTATTCTCCTGATTTCATCGTAAGGCAAAAAACTTAAATTAGAGGGTACGCAAGGAGAGAAGGAATCAATACTAAAAAAGCCAACATTCTATTCAAAACTTTAAAGTTGGGAAATAAAAAACAAGTACTCAACAAGAAACAAAACAAAAGTATTTAGAAAAAATTTCTACTTCAAAGATAAAAGAAACTAGTCATCAACTGTTTCTTGAGTCGCGCCTACTTGTGTTGGGTCTACTAGGCTTGGCCTGGGCAAGGTCAAGCCTTGTAGTTACTCTTCATAACTTCTTGGAAAATGCACAAATCATAGGAGGCGACGTGTGTTGGATCATTTGAAAGCCCAGACTCAAAGGCTGGAAGAGAAGAATCAACTACCCTCTCAACTTTGGTAGCATAAAGCGACTTGAAATGTAGAACCAGATTCTCGTAACTAACCCTTTCCTTAATACGGTCCAAGGACCAGTTTATGGCCTCTACACCGGTATTATTCTCCAAAAAGACAAAGGCAGGAGAGCCTCTCACCATGTTAGCCAGTTAAGAAGCATTCTTTAGCTTCCTTTCAGCAATAGCTAACTCCCGACAAAGCCGAGCGATAGTCGATAAGTCATCCTTATGAACACGAGCAGCTGAACTTTGAGCTGCCTTAATAGAAATCTGAAAGTCAGCCAAGGCAGCCTATGCAATATGCCAAAACCTTTTGAGCATCAGCTAGTTCCCACTTGAGCTTGTCCGAATTTAAAGTCCATGAGGAGCGTGTATAATGCAAGTCCTCTAATAAGTGTCGCAAAGCTGAAGCAAAGTGTGCAAAACCCTGTCACATAAAGTAAAAGTTAGTTTCGAGACTTACTCGAAAGTACGACAAAGAGCAGAAGTTAACAGATATACCTTGTAGATTAGACGAGATTCTTATTTCATAATTCTGGAAGCATCCTCAGTTGAAAATGGCATGAGATGGGCTTCGACCTCAAACCATAGGCTAAAGATCAAACTCATTTCCTCAGCAATATCTATGGCAATACGGTAAAGTCGTGACAAAAGGTATGAGTCAAATTCGGGTGGAGGACTAAATGCAGGTGTTTGTGGAGGTCGTGGACAAGGACGATTTAGGGAGAGAGCATCATCTTAGATGGTGCCAGTTCTATCGTAGTGCAAATCCGCTCCAATGTCTAAGTCTTTAGGAAACAGGAGATCTCCTTCTTTGCCAGGTGGAAGATGACTCTCCGAGGTAAGGTCCACCGTTTCATTAGTGGGAGGCTAATAGAAGAATTTGAGGGGTACCGAGATACTACATCAAAGGTGCGCTTTAGGACGCTCATAGTCCATAGCCATTGAAATATTGGAGCACCTTCTTATTCGTAAGGTTTGGTCTCTTTGATAGCATCTGAATCCCACCTTGATGGTCCGATGTTAGGAAACTTCGACAGTGCTATTGTTCTTTCCAAGATGCTGTGGCAACAAATCCGGTCCGATGGTTGTTTTCCACTAACCACAAGGCAAAAAAGAAGTTAGTGATGTAAAGCATCAACCAAGATGGCAGAGACAAATTAAAGCAACGTACCCGGATTTGGATCCTCATTTAAGTCTAGGGAACTTAAGTCAGCGTCATGATGAGGCATATCGGATTCTTGAAGAAAGTCGTAAAGAGTTAAAGACTCACTTTTCAAATACTATGCGCTATAAATAATCAAAGTTGGGATGGTCATGACCAAGTCATAAAATCTCAACACCCGGGAGCGTATGGTTAACTTGTTATACATTGCACAAAAAAACAATAAAGTGTTAGTAAGATGTGATAGCAAGTGTGCGAGGTGGGGCAAGCGGAAGACGTACCATAATTCCCAAAGACAATGAGAATGGTCACCGAGGCGTCAGCACAAGGAACGCTCTAAGAGCCACTTGCAAAGAACCATAATTCATGCCAAGATTTTTGAAAGTTAGGACATGAGACCAATGGAGAAAGTCGGCTCCATAGAGCAAGATAGCATCCCACCGCCACATCTGGGTGTTGACAAAAGATGTACAAGGAAAGAAGATGTCGAGATCTAAGGGTTATCAAAGTCGGCATACCCCTAAAGACTATGAACCCCAAAGAACACATTCCAAGTGTTGGGAGTAACTTGTGCCGGAGCTAAATCCACCATGTACAGAAATTCCTGAAGTGAAGGAATTAGAGGTAGTTGAACTCCTCTCTCAAATATGGTCGTGTAAAGCGCCACCTCACCAGGAGAAAGAGGATTGTAGTCTTCATCAGCACCTGATACCTTAAGCCTCATGTTGGAAGCAATGTGGTAGTCCATCCTTAATTTATTTAAGTCACCTTGGGTCAAGACTGAGACAATTGGCAAGACTCAAATTGAGAGCCAACTTTGAAAAAGGGTAAAAAATAGATGCTTACTTTATGGAAATTTAAAAAAGTACATAGAAAAGGAGGCAAAATCACAAGGCAGGCCTACTTGGTACAAGAATTTATTAAAGTATAAAAGCTAAAAAAGAAGCCATATGTAAGCTAACAATTTTGAAAATACATACATGGAGGGTGCCAGAATTTCGAAAAAATTGGCCAAGTTAAAACCAATAAATTCGAAAAGTACACATGTACGAACAAAAAAATTGAAAAGGGTACATACCGAAAAGTTGGCTTCCAAGGAAGACACTTTGAAAAATTTTAAGTCCAAAACAAGTCTCCCCAAAGGCCAAAAAATCATGAATGACAAGGTAGGGGGAGAAGTTTGAGTTTTATGGAATTTTCAAATTATGGAAAAAAGTATTCAATGCAAAATTTTATGAAATAAGAACATATTTCTTAAGAGAAGATATGATTTTTTGGATATAGAAATATTACTAGCGAAGATATATTCTTTTTCAAGAATATGGCATATTTAATGTTAGAAAAATAATTTAAATCAATATTTTCCATGAACTTGAATTTGGATACTTAATTAAGAGAAAGAAATACTTTCTCAAGAAAATCTAAGGCACAGATTACTCTTCAAATTCTGAAAATGAAGAGTGGGGATAAATGTTATAGGTAAAATATTTTTTTGAGATATCCAGCAAGGCCTAGAACCTCTCGAAGGACACTCAAAGTGACTTTGACCCCCTAGAGGGTCAGATAGGGAGGCCTTGACCCTCGGGGGTCGGTAAAGCCTATTTTGACCCCCGATGGTCGACCAAAGAAGGCCTTGCCCCCAAGGGGTCGGCTAGGGAGGCCTTAACCCTCAGGGGCTAGCCAAACCACTTATGATCCCCCTAGGGGTCTACCAAAGAAGGCCATGACCCCCAGATGGTCGGCCAAGAAGGTCTTGACCCTTGAGGGTGGCAAAGCCTTTTCTGGCCCCTCTAAGGTTGGCTAATGGAGGCATTGACCCTTGGGGGTCAGCTAAAAGTGGCCTTAACACCCAGAGGGTCGGCCAGAGAGGCCTTCACTCTCGAAGTTCATCCAAGCTCATTCAGACGCCCCCGAGGGTCGGTTAAAAAAGGACTTAACCTCGAGAAGGTAGGCCATGGCAACCATGACCCTTTGAGGGTAGGTGAAGGCATGTTTTGTCCCTTAGGGGTCAACCAAAGAGGCTTTGACCCCTCATGGTTGATCGAGCTCAATTTAACCGATCGGTCAAAGGAGGTCAAAACCCCTTGGGTCGGCCATGGCGGCCTTAACCGCCTAGGGGTCAGCGAAGGCCAATCTGTTCCTTTTAAGGCCGGCTAGAGTAAGTTTGACCCTCTAAGGGTCGACCATGGAGCTTAGAATTCTCCCCCACAAGTCGATCGGGTCCAAGTAATGATTGGATCCACTAATAACAACCATAAGTTACGCAGAAAGGGCTATGACCCCACCCCCCCTTTAGGGGTGAGCCGTGGAGGTAAGGACTCGTAAGGGTTGACCTAGACCAAAGCTGAGTTCTAAGGAGATTTTTTGAGTAGGCAGAAACCCACAGGGTTGTCCATGGAGGTTAGAACTATCTCGTTGACGATCGACCAAGTTCAAGTAACCTCTAGGACCATTATGTCATAATGTAGCAGTGGTAAGGAGTTACAAAGAGTAAGCCTAGAATTCCGAGGAGGAGATATGAAGGATAGGATTCTCCCCAAGAGTGAAACGAGTCTAAAGTGATGAATAGATCCGCAGATAATGGCTAAGAGTTACGCCGATAGGGCCAAGACTCTCATTTAAGGGCGGGTCGTGAAGGTGAGGACTCGTAAGGGTTGACCGAGAGCAAAACTGACTTCCATGGACATCAGTCGAGTAGGCCAACCCAAGAGGGTTGGCTATGGAGGTTAATACTCTCTTGTGGACAAGTCGACCAAGTCCGTGTAACACTTGGAAGTATTACACCTGTTGGGTGAAGAAATCCGAGGTTACACCGAGAAAGCCATGCCTCTAAGAGGTCGACCGTGAAGGTGAGAACGTGAAAAGGTTGACCAAGTCCAAGTATTTTCCAAGTCTAGGTCATTAAACCTCAAACGACAACAGTCAAGAGTTACGCTGGAATTCATTCCTGGCTTATTGGCGGATGTTTCTAAGGCCGACCATTAACCCACCATTATGTGAGTGGCAACAGTTACAAGACCGGCTGCAATAAGAAGTAGAGCATTCTCCATTTCAAGACAGGTGGAACTACGCTTACAATCCTTGTAAGCTGTGCTAAGTCCTCAAAGTACTCTAAATTACTCTTCTAAAGATCTTAGTGACTTAGGCATCCGCTGTCATGTGGCTCACACCACACCGGTATACCTGAAGTTTTTCATTTTACAGGTTTCTCGTCCTTTGTAAAAACAAATTGTACCGTTGATATGTATTGACAATTTTTCGGTAGAAACAACTTTAATTAGTAGTCTACTAACATACTTGTGACATTAGCTAACATACTAGGGTTTAAGGAAACAAAAAAAAAAACACAAAATACAAAACAAATTATTAAAAGTAGCTAAACACACAGAACATCAAGATCGTGAAACTAGACTAAGAAGTAAAATAGAAACTCAAAGTTCACTAAATATAAGTAAATTATCTAAACTAAACTAGCTAAGTAGCTAAAATAATCTCATGAAGGTAACTAAACCAAATGAAACCCAAAACAAATAAATAAAACACAAGCTATTCACATGGAGCAAAAACTTATTCCAAATGAGAACCCACAAAGAAATGACCATGAACTATAATTATATTTGATGAAGAGCTAAAACTATACCAAATGAGGAAAATGGCTCGAGGAAGAACACTGAGGCAAATTTTTAACGACCGTAATTGACATTTTTTTTAGAGGAAAGGTGATGGCACTTTTGGTGACACACAACTCGCCACCTTTTGTCTATAACGTCACACAATTGGTGGCTGACATTTATAATGACACGCAGCCCACCATCGTTAACTTTTGGTGACACGTTTTTTTTGTGACGTGCAACCTAATATCTATAATTTTTAATCCATTTTATTAGCATTCCACCTTGTTATAGTATGTCATTAAATATTTGTGTTTAATTCAATTTTTTAGCTTGCCACCTTTGCCTTTTTTTTTTGTAGTAGGGTTCGTAATTTTGATTTCAACTTTACTTTTTTTAGTTCTTACGAAACACACATTATTATGTTTTATTTGATCGAATAAAATTTAAAACTTCGAATACTTGAAGTTTATTGATGTAGGAATGTTACCTTGAGTAGAAGTTTCCATAATTTTCGTTGGGAAATTATTTCACATAGGAACTTGTCATTCACCTATTTTAATTATAGGATTTTCTTAAAAATAATTCTTACATTGTAGATTTTTCTTTATTTTTCAAAAATTCTAATTTTGCACATTTTTTCAGGAAACTGATTGAAGACTATTAGTGAGCTGATTGAATCTAGGAGTGAACTGATGAAGTCTATCAGTTGAACTATTGATTGAAGGCTATCAGTTGAACTACTGATTGAAGGCTATCAAGTGAAACTAAACTAGTGAGTAAAGGTTACCGACTAAACTGATTGAAGCTATCAGTTGAACTGATTAAGGCGAGAGTATTTTGGTCATTTTTTAAAAACGCTCCATTTTTCTGCTATATTGAAAATATTTTCATAATTTTTTATACATGAATTTGTTTTTTGGTCTTTTTTGCTATACATGAAAAATCCCCTATTGTTATTAGTCAACTTTAGCTAAGAATAAATCACTTGAGTCAAACAGTGAAACCCATCAAAGAAGCTCACGAGTACCAAAGAGGTTAGAGTAGATTGTTTTGACTTAAAACCAACAAACAGATGTCAACCTAGATGAATGAGCTTGTGAGGACTCGACCCTTAAGAGGATCAGCTAGGTGGTCGACCCTCAAGGATTGGTACAAAGACGACATGTATGGGTGCACTAGCCCCTAGTGGATAAACCCAAGCCTTAATTGACCCTCGTGGGACTGCTCTCTATCCTCATAGCACATCCCTTTGTTCTGAAGGCACGATGAAGACCCGAGAAGAGCAAGCTAAAGTATATTGGTATGCAAGAGTGTATGTGGGTTTTACAAGGGTGTAGCAAAGGTATGTAAGGGTATTGCATAAAATATGGGAGTATAGGAAATTTTAATTTTCCAATTTTCTTATTGAGTCTTTGAGCAACACATAGAATGTATTTTATTTATTTATATAAATATAACATCCATGTTAAGGGATTGTGGGAATTTATTGAAAGTGCTGATATGAGCCAAATTTTTATTATAGATCCATTTAGTTGCCTAGATCAAAATTAGGCGTTTTGCACAACATTTTCTTAAACCAAAATATAGATATGAACCAAAGATCTGAAACCCACAGATATATGCTTGTGGTTTTGAAACATTTACAATTTCTTTGTTGAACATTAAAAAAAAAAGAGATTAAATTCAAGTTAAGAGTGGAGATTAAATTCTAGCAAAGAGATTGACCAGTCTATTCTGACCATAGAGAAATATGTTAATCCCAAGCTCATGGTGTTGGAGAAAAAGGTGGCTGACATGGTCGAGAGCATTGATCCATTGAAAGAGCTTCTCAAGCTACCCAATTTGATCATGGTGGCCAACTAAGGCAAAAGATAGAATTAGTGAGGAGCACACCAAGGCAACAACCTGACACCGTAGTTCGACCAAAAGACTTGGCCTTTAATGAATACAACTAAACGAAATTTGCCAATCCAAAACTTGCTTTATAAAAAATGCCTACCTCCAGCAAACACAACTAACAACTCGTACTAAACACACGCTAAGGCTTTTAAGTGTCTTGGTTGAAGAATCGCCAAGGTACTGACCTCACGGAGCTAATCAACAAGCAGAGGAAAAACATAGAATACCATGTGCTTTTAAGTGCAAGATCACGGTGAACTCGACGTCAACAATCTTCTGCACCAAAGTCGATCCTCCATTCACCAATTACATCGTGGTGAGGACCTAAGCCTATTCAAATAACCTTAAAACCAAAAAACCTAATCAACCCAATCCAACTTGACAAATTCGGTTATTAACTTCTTTTTTTTTAGGTTAATTTAATTTCAAATAAATAAAATTCGCATGGATTGGGTTGGTTCATGAGTTTATCTAAAATCAGTTTGCATGTAGCCGAGCTAATTTGAATATATTATTAACTTTAAAAAAAATAGCCTATAACATAATTATATAGGCATTATATTTATTTTATTTTATTGACTTTTTATTCTCCAAAATTCTTTAAATTATATTTTTAATTCTTTAAAAGGTATCTTTAATGCTGACATGATATGAATAATGAGTGAGTTGTGCAATTTTGCATGTGAAAGCCTAATTTGATGTTCATACGTAAGAATAGGCAATGGTGCTAATTTAATATGCATTCTGTTAGAGAATGTATCCTAAAAGTCTAATAGTTCGTATTTAAAGAATACACATTTAATGTAATATTTCAGTTATACTAATAATACTTATTAGTTTTATTAATTGTGCATTTAATATATAAACGTCATTTAACCTTATCACATTAATATGATTAATGTTGGTACTCTCATCATTATTTGAATGTACACTTAGACAAGTATGTGGGATATACAAGTGAATTATGTTCAGAGTTAAAAATTTAAAAATGTCTAGAGTATATGGACTAAGGCAGGGCGTCTAAATCCTAGTGACGTTATTGGTACGACTCGCTTTGTAATAGTTGCAGACAACCAGATCTTGATTGTTCATGTGGAGACATGTGAGTATGGTCAACTATGCAAAGCAGAGTTTTTGCATAAGACGAGACCAAAAGTATTGTGTTCGGTTTAGTAATTTCGTTATAGACTCACATCAATTACATAAACTATGATGATCGTATGTCGATGTGATCTTAATCATGAATGAGTTGTGAGTTCCTGCATTATGAAAACATCCTTTGGGATGCATGGGTGAGACTAGCAAAACATCGCTAGGTCAATATACCACTCATGTTGAGGATTGTCATAGTAAGTGGTTGGGAATGCAACGTCATCCATATTATTGAGGAAGATGTAGAGTTGTTCCCTTAAAAACTGATTCCAAGACTTGAACAAATGATACCCACCTCTCATTGGAGCGAGAGAACATTGGTTTATAGTTGGACTATAAATAGTCTATTCATTAGATAATCGATGGGAAAAGAGTAGAGCATGCATTTAACACTTCAAAAGCGTGTGAAGAACAACTATTTTTCACAAAAATAATTTAACTATTTAATTATTTTAGTTTAATCCAATTAATCTGCATGTTTAACCCTAGGTCATTCACATGTTGTCATTAACCCTTACTTACATTGATTGATGCCTATGGATATTTCTTGGGAATTTTTATGTTGAGCAGGATTGACTATTTCATGGATGATCTTGATAGATCTCCTCAACTCTTCCAGAGTACGACTTATTTGCTTGGTGGGAAGCCTTTCAAAAGAAGGGAACTTGAAACTTTGTCAGAGATTTGACTATAAAGAAGGAAAAGAGATCTCAGCTTGAGGTTTCTCTCTAATGAATGAGTTACTTTAAAACATAGTTGGATGAGAATGAAGAATTCCTGACATTCTATTTATTGTAGAGAAATTAATATTTAAATTAAAAAAATAATATCTTTCAGTATCGAATATTAAAAGATATTGGGATGAAATCAAAGATTTTAGCTTTCCCAATAAAATATTAATTTCAAAAATTTTGTGACAAAATTTCTTACCTAAATGAAGAAGAATTTTCGAAATTCGCCAATATATTCCATTTTGTTTTTTAATTGATAATTATCAATAAATCTCAATCTCATAATATATCCATTATAAAATAAATAAATAAATTCCTTAAAATTAATATATCGAATGTATTCATTTTCTAGATTAATATTATCCAAAAATTTTTGATCCAATTAATACGTCAAACATATTAATTAATATTCTTCATTTAAAAATTATCTATTATTTATCAAACCAATTAATATGTCCAACATTTTAATTACTAGATCTCTTAATTAAATAATTAACGAATATATATTTATTACTAATTTATCCAATAAATTAATTTCTTCTCATTAATATTTGTCCTAGAAATATTAATTCAATATGTCCCATATATTGAATAATTAAGTTTAACATTTAAACTTTAAAACTTCTATTAATTATGTCTACATAACTTATATGTGAATTTGAATTCTTCAAATTCACTCTCTATTAAAGAGTGTACAAGCAAGTATGAGCTAGCCCGATGACCACTAAACCTATAGATTAAAATCTACAACGCTCAGGGATCCAATCCCAATTACTTAACATCAAACTTATTTCACTGAAACAACTCAAAAAATTTCTATTAATTTAAATCAAAAATTTCGCTTTGTTTGAGTGATTTTAAATGTCTTTATTGCCTTAATTTATAAATTTAGAGAATTAATAATAGATTAGATTACTATTTAATTGTTAGGCGAGTCTAAATATGAATAAATATTAAATTGAAAGGCTTTATTATTTAAACAAATGAACGTATAAACATCAAAGTCTCCATGTTTTTGCTTAAAACCCTTTCCAAGTTCAAGGTTTAACTAAACACTTCTTTGGACACCATAAACCTCATTCCAAACATGTAGTTTTGCCAAAAACAACTTTTCATATCTACTGTATCCAAACTCCACTAGAGAGCCATCAAAATTACTTTTTGGATTTAACCTTATATCACTTTCCTTTCACATCTCCTTGAGATTCACGCCAAACTCTATTCATGCCTTTTCTACATTGTGGTTTTGTGAAAATACACACCTCATGGCAAGATTTTCAAGCTTCTAACTGCAGAAAAATGTCAAGTCGATGTCGTAGCTCGAATTTCACCAGGCGAAGTCGCGTCTTGCCTTGTCGTCAAGAACTCGAAATGAGTAGGTCGTCCCCACAAGTCCAGCTCACGCACGCAACGTCAGGCTTCCATGGAGCAACACCTTCTTTTGGTACACGTCTCACCACTAAAATATCGCACGAGGCTAACTCAACACTATCGTTGTAGCATTCACCAGCTGCGTAGTCATATCCTTCACGAAGCCCAGTCAAGATCGCTCGTTCCAATCGCAGACTTGGTGCACTAGTGCCAACGACCTGATCTACCATAAATTTTTTTGCTAAAGCAACATATTTTGTCAGAATATCACAACTTAAGGTCAAATGAATATGTATAAGTATACACAATCGTTGTTGTAGTCAAGCTTTTAATTCTTATAAATGGTCATTCTTCCACTAAGACTTGCGAAGCTTTTTATATTCTAATTGGTGAGAATATCTTAGGATATTTTTGTTCATCTATGATTATATAAAATTGCGAAAGTAAATGATAACATAAAGTAAACACTAGAAATTCCACAAGAATGAATTATCAGCTAGATTAGGAAGCGAATAATTGATTTACTTCAAACAGTAACTTCTCTCAAAATACACGATTTAACATACACATCAAGTCAACAACATTAGTATGAATGTTATCTCTTACTCCACATCAAATAGTAAGATAAATATTGATAATCTAATGTATGGAAACAACTCTTAAACTACAACTCTTCTCTCGAAGCAATCGTAGATTCAAATCACAAATAGCTTATCAGACCAAATGTAATTAACGATGCTACATCAATGCATTATAATTCGACACTTCATATTCAATGCTTTAACAATCCGAAAATCATGCAAATCTAATCATACATCTCGACATGGTAACAAAAGCAATCATATAAAAAATATAATCGAATTCATAGCTGAAACTTAATTCGAAGTAGAGAAACGAGATCAATGATCCACAACAATCGCAAACTAAAATTACAACTTCATTCAATAAGAACAACAACGAAACTCAATCAAACTTCAATTAAACAACACATAACAACTCAAAAGTGAAATTAAATGTGTTAAAAGCCAGAATTCATACAGGAAACTAGTTGATTACAAAATTGAAATGAAAACAAGTAACGAGAGAATAGGATAAAAAAAGCCTGGATCGAAAAACACTAAAGCAAGTGATTTCAGATCCAAATTTTCCTTTCTTCATCAATCGTTATTGTTAAGTAAAATAGTAAAATACTCTCTAGATTTAAATCTAAGAAATGTAAATGACTAAGGACACTGTCTAACACTCCTTCCAATTACTTGCGCAATTCTCAATATATACACCATTCAATCAACGGCTGAGATCTAACCAGCAAACTTTGGGATTCACGCCATGCATCAGATTTAGACAGGTTTTTAATAGAAGAGCGCCCGTTCCAACACCTCTTTACTTCATTCAAATACTTCACCAATCGCCATTATACTTCATCTAAGCATATCCATAAACCTTATTCATTTAAGAATCTCGCACAAATCTGCTAAAGCAATTAAAGTTCTAAGACTTAGCTCAATTAATCAACATAATAATTAATCATTCATTCATGAACCTAATATCAAATAATTGCTAAAAAATCATATGTAACACAAAATTCGCTACATCTCAAGAATGTATACAAATAACAATGCTTCAACAATTAAAATCCAAACATATTTTCACTCATACCATCATTTTCTCTAAATTCATTGATAAAGAACTAGCAATTAACTCCCATACATGAGAGTTATCTGCGAGTAATGGTAAATCCAAACATATTTTCACTCATACCATCATTTTCTCTAAATTCATTGATAAAGAACTAGCAATTAACTCCCATAC
>JBBMEG010000024.1:14026911-14069101 GCA_037832605.1 Cyclanthera cordifolia
ATGAGAGTTATCTGCGAGTAATGGTGTCGTTGAGGCTCGTCATCTCCAAAGTTTTGCTCAACTCAGTGAGTAATTTTTCCTCCATTGTTGAATTCTTGGTTTGTGTTGCTTTTATTATATGAGATCGTAATGTTAAAAGCCCATTGAATCCTCATGAGTTCTCTTATTGTAAGTGTGACCCTTTGTTGAGTCTATGTGTGGTATTTGTTTGAACTCCATGTAAGTGCTTGTTTGAAAAACCACCATTATTGAATTTGGAGTTTGTGAACCATTTAGTATTGTTTAAGTAAGCTTTGGTGTTATAAAACCTTTTGCACCAGGATGACTCTTTGTTCCATGTATGCTCAGAAGCTCCTTACGAACTTGACCACTCATACCTTGTTGGACCTTTGACTAATTGACCCACATATAAGGCAATATGGCCATCCTCGTGTGCCTTGACTAAGTATCCATGTGGCTTTGCTAACAAAAACATATAAAGTGTTGACCTATCTGGTAATTGGAATGTTCAATCTTCGATGGCCTTGTAAAATTGCATTAGGCAATGTTTTAGCGGAAAATAAGCTTTTTGTCTTAGCTAACTAGATTTGACCGACATTACACGAGTCAACTGAGTTGACCAACCTTAAGACCTGAAAACTCATTTTTTGAAGTTTGGTCTCTTTTGTTAATTTCAACGTCCTGAGACTGTTTTTAATTGTCTTAGGTGCTAATTCTAACCTATTCTTTCATTAGGACTATAATCAAGTACCAGTCTTTGTAATTTATTGGTTTGAAGCCATGAAGCTCATATAGAGATTTCAACCAAGTAAGAAACCGTTACCCTTACTCGTGGTCTATGTTTAATAACATGTATGTTGTTTATTGGACTTGTTTGATGTCTTGCATTGACAGATGTGTTTTCATGATATCTTTTATGTGTCTGTTACTTGAGTGTTCCTTTATGTACCATTGTTATTATGAGATATTGTTGATATTTGTTAGGTCGGGATGTTCTATAGTGAACTAGGCTAACATTGCTTTATGTATTGTAATACATGTTTGGGCAAGATGTTCTAAAGGGAACTAGCCACCTTGAGTTGTTTATATATGTTGGTTCAAGCTATTTCAAAGGAAACTAGCCATATTTATATGTTGATTTATGTGGGTTCACGATGTTCCAAAGGGAACCAACCCATTTATTCATTTCTTAAAATGGACTAGTTGTTTTAGAGTTATGAAAGGAACCCAAGATTAATAGTTGTCCCATTGGCAAACGTAGCCTGGACACTAGTAGCAGACACGTCATCTAATTAGGTGTTAGACGAAGGGAGAATATATTTACTCGTAGTAGTGTCAGGACCAAAGGCCACCTCATTGCCATACTTACTAGGGTTCGCCTGACTTTCCCTATATGTCATGTTTAAGAGTAAAGGTGTGGGTGATATCCCACTGTGTTGGGGTGCTTGTACTACCATCATCCAGCTAGTGTTTGAGGCCTAAGAGCCACCATGTTTGCTCGACTCGCCGAGAAGCTCTCACACTAGCATTAGTTACCCAGATTTCCCTAGTGAGTCAAAGGGCTCTAGAGGGTAATCCATTGATAGGCTTCTCTGGTCTTTGACACATGTCATTGATCTCTCTGAGAGGTGCTGCCATTTCATAACTTGGCACCCATGAGATTCGGGTCAGTGTACCCCTTGATGTTATAGATTACTATTGTCTAGTTTTATTATATTACATGATATGCTCTTTGACTATATACATGTTGTACCTCGAGTTGGAGAAACTTACTGACTTTGCAACTCACTCCTTTCCATTATGTAATTTCACTTAGGTACTTCGAGTAGGATGCGAACCAGGTTGTTGCGTTGACTACGGGGATAATTGCACTAGAGCCTAGGGTTTTTCCTAATACATTTTATATTTCGCATTTTCATTTTAATTATGAATTTTTCATTATTTAAATGTTTTTTGGATCCCACCGAATAACGGTTTTAATAAATGTGCATTGGTTTATTCTATTAAATTTGGTTTATAATTGATTTCATGCATGAGGTTGAGTATGGTCTACAGTTTTATCCTTTCAGAACTAGGGTCTTTACAATTGTATCATAGCTCAGAGTCATATATTCTATAAAGTAGCTTATGATTGTAAGCTGTTTGTTCACATAGTCATCAGTGAGCTGGTCATCATCAGGTAATAAGTCGAGGTTTTAAGTTTATAGTTTAGCATGTAATTCAATCAAGCCTTATGTGGTTACTTGATGTAATATTTGATCATGGTTGATGCTGATTGAAAGATGTTGAAATGATATTTTGAGCATAAGTTCTATTGTTGATAGATGTTTTATGTGATAATTTGAGCATGCTTGATATTGATAGATAAGCATTGTTGAGTTATCTTAATGATGAGCCAGAATCAAACAATACACAAGCAAACTGACCAAGAAAAGGTAAAGTACCTGCGATTGCACTACCACTAGCCACCTCATATCTGGTGGTAACAAAGACTCTACCCTTCTATTGTGCCAACCTAGCTGCAGGTGTGTTAGCTGGCTGAGATGCTGCTACTAACTACTGTCCACCCTTACAAACACAGCTGTTCGCAAAGTGGCCTAGCTTGCCACACTTGAAACAGGCTCTGAGAGCTGCATTACACTGCCCTTTTTGCTTCCTACCACACTGCTTAAAATCTTCCACTACGTGAGACCTTGCTTTTTGCTGCTGCTAGGGAGATCTAGGTGATGGATTATTAAATTAGACTGCTATGACTCGGGTCGGCGACTGTACTAATGATGAGAAGTAAAAGTGCGCTGCTCAGGCCTATAGCAGCGGTGATCAGATTTGTAGCCACCCTTCTCAAATCTAAGCATACTCAGTTCTGGCCTCTTATCTCTGTTCTGATTCTTATGGTTGTGGCTGTAAGGTTTTTTTTTCTTGATAATTGTTGTGCCCAAATGGTCTATAGGACTAAAACTTTCTCTTATAACCTTAGTGGTATTGGTCTGGGTTATATCCTTGCCCACCAAACTTCATCTCTAGAGTCTTTGCTAAGTTCACACACTCTCTGAAGGTGGCATGCATATGAGCCATAACGCCAGCTTGTAGTCCCATGTGCAGTCCATTCTCGAAGTACCTTATTTTCTCTTTATTGGTCAGAATTAATTCCTCAGCAAAATTGGCCAGCTTGTTAAATCTCATCTCATATACGGCCACTGAATCTCGGCCGTCCTGAATACTGGTGAGCTTATTGATCTTATCTTATCTATCACCTTCAGGGAAGTACTTGTGAAGCAAAGTAGTCTTGAATTAGCTTTAATCCATGGGTCATCAATAGATGTCCTCTTCTTAACCTATGCCTTATATCAAGTCTTTTCTTCGTCGTGCATAACAAAAGCAACTCATCTTACCATCTGGTCCTCAGGACTTTCCATATCGTCAAAAAACGGGTCCATAGATGAACCATTAAACTCTTTGGGATCAAACTTTTTGAAGTCCTTGATCATCTTGGTGTTGTCTGAAGCACCCTGGATGGTCCTAGTTTTAATTGGCTCAACTGATGTCAATAGCTGCTTATGTGCCTGCTGTGTTGTCACTACTGTTATGGCTGCTTTTTTGTTATCTCTATGTGCTATTGTGTTACGCTTCTGCGGTCGAGTACGGACTATCGAGTTAACACAAACCTCCTGACCTTCTCCCTTTGGGGCATCCTCTCTCGAGGTGGCAACCTCTCTGGGTGACGCAACCTCTTGCTGCAAACCAGCCTAAAATGCATAAAAAAGTTATTATATCGTCCCTCTAGTCATCATCTGGATGGCTGTCATCGCCTCAACATTCAATCTCGGCACTAGCGACGTCCCTGAGATTAATGGATATTATTTTTCTGAGTTTCAAGATTAATGACCTTGAACTAGCCTGAGATTTAGAATATTCGGAGGCCAACTAGTGGTTCTGCAAGCAAAACTAAATCGTTAGTTTCTGAGAATAGTGCCTAAAGGCACGTCATTCTTAGAGTGAGCAATTGAGTGGATCGTTATTGGCTTATCACACCATAAAGTGAATAGTCAAGTAGTAGACCAAGGTGAGTAAGAGTTCCCAGCTAGTATGTTCAAAAGTTTGTACAGTAGAACCTCTATAGTGATCTCTCAAACCCATTGTATTGATTTTTGCCACTCAATGTTGAGTTTGTGCTTTGTCGAGTTAGACTTGACCAACTATGCATGTTGCTTCATACTTTGAAGCCATTAATTACTAATTGTTCTAAAAGTTTTAAGAGTAGGTTGGTGTTTGCATTTGGTAGTTGTGCTTCCCTAAAGTTTGTGATTGCTTGACTCATGTTAGTAATTCGTGAGAAGAAATGCAACCTTGTTATTGCTTAGTGAAGTTGCTGAAAAAGGAAGTTGTGGTGAAGTTCTCAATTCTCTTGAGGTTGTAGCTTGTGGATCGAGGTGTCATAGATCTGATATGCTTCGGTTTATGCTTCTCATGGTGAGAAAAGTTAAGAGCTCATGGAAGCTGTGTGTAATCAATAAGATAAAGTGTTGCATTGTCATGCCAGTTAGTAGACTGTTGGAGTTGGAGATCAAGTCAAAAGACTCAATGGATGTTGTTGCTTCTTTAAGTTAAGTTATGAAGTGTCGGAATTCTTTGGTGGTTCGTGTTTCTTTACATTGTACTTTGATCAACGTGATATTTTATCAAGAGTTTGAATGTAGGTTTTGGTTACTTCTTGGTAAGTTGATAGCGTTATTAGCTTTTGGACGCTTAGAAAGTGGTTGTTGGTTGGCCACACATGTTGAATAAATTATTGTAGTGTAGTGAGTTTGTTTTTTGAGAAGTAAAGTTCAGTTTGAGCCGTTGAAGTAAATTGTTTTTGGAAGCAATGGCTAGTAAGCTTATGTTGTTAGACGATATAGTGTTAGACTCCAATAAGTCATTGTTTCTAAAAGTTGATGTTTTTCAAAAGTTTTTTGGTTTGCCGCCCAAGGAAATTCTTGAGTCAGAACATAGTATCTAGTAATTGTTTCTGTGGTCTGAAGTTGTGATTGTTTTCAAGTTTTCATGGTAAGCCTTGAGTTTCTTGTTAAGAAAGAACTTTGAAGAGTTAGTAGAGATTATTGCAAGTGCCATATTCGCTAGACAAGACCTAGATCAAGTTGTTATATTCAAAATTCATTAGCGTGTTACCAAGAGTAGCAGGAAGGCTTGATTATTAAAGTGTAGTTGTCAGAAAAGTAATGACAATTGCTTGAATAATCTTCATTTGATGAAAAGTTCATTAATATGCTTCATGTTTGTGTTAAGCATTTCAGCTGTTTGTGCCTCAAAAAGCTCCCGAAGTTTAATGTTTCAGGTTGGTTCTTAACTCCGTTGTTGGTAAAAACTATTGAGAAAATAGTTGCTTGATGTGTATCATGTGATGGTTTCATCAAGTTGAGCCGCAAAAGCAGTCATGGTCTCTACCAGTGAGGTCTACCTTTGAGAGTTCTAGTCAGAGATGTATGAAAGTTGCCACCCATTATTTTCCTAAACTGTGATTGTATTGTTGGTTGTGGGACATGAGTGGCCAATTATTTGTGAGGTATGAGTTGCCAAATGGTTTTATGTAACGTTCAAGAGGGAGAAGTCTCTTCAGATACTGTTCTAAGAGGTTATGGTGAACAAGTTGGTAAGAGCTTATGTTTAATAAGATGTAGTTGGAGGTTTGAGGATTACATTGGATTCCCATTAGATGCTTCATGTTTTCTGTTGAGATTTTGGTTGAAAACCCCAGTTTCTTTTAATGACAAGTTATGATTTTTTGCACGTTATTATTTGTTGTTACATCAGTGGGCATCATTCATGTGATGTTTTCTTTGTGTAGGTGTTTCTAGCAGAATATGTGGAGTTGCTTGTTCATTTGACGCCCCTGTTGGAAGCAAGGTTTTGTTTCCTTAATTATTGAGTTGAGAAAGGTTGTGCTCAAGTAAGATGGATTTGATGTTCAGATTGGTGTTAGCTTTTTGGTAGGGTCAATGTGAGACCCTAAGCGATTGTCATTTTGACTTTTGGATAGATTTGAAATTTAGTGCAGTTTCGTCATTTTGGATTGTTCCTAGATGGCAAGGTTTCTGAAGGAGTTTGAGCTTTGTTTTTGTACTGTTTAAGTTTTGTTTAGTTTTGAGTTGAGGCTAGTTAGCTAGAGGCTTCAATGGTGAATTGTAGTTCATTTCTTTACTATTTCAGTTTGTTACTCGGTTTATATGTTGGTTGGGGTACTCAAGGGGTACCACTAGAGTTTGGATACCCTGACTAGTTTGGGTGTTTATCGAGGATTTTAAAGTTTTGGTTCTCTCAAGTTGGTGAGGTTATGTGATTTTAACTCTCTTAGAGCTAGCCAGGTTGGATCTGACTCGGGTGGTCAGGTATAAATGATTTCCATTCATTTGAAGTCGGAGTTTTGTTAGAACTTAGTTGTATTCTAGTGGATCTTCTTTTTACTTTAAGTTGTTGTCTTGGAAACATTTGATGAAGCTGTGTTGTTGTTTAAGTTTTTGGTTGTCTTGGTTTGGTGACATACTTAATAGACCGAAGGTTCCTCATTCCTTTCGTCCGTCTTTGAGATTATTCATATTGAGCAATGATTAGAGTCACATTTAGGTTTTACGAGGTGACTTAATGATTGAGAATGAGAGTCTCACAGTTTTTTGGTAGTCTTTTAGACCCACTTTCAAGAAAAAAACGCTTGTAAGAGGTTGTTCTCGGAAGGCTAAGATCTTTCAGGACCTTGGAAGAAGTTGGTTCAATGTATCGTTAATGCTAGTGAGCGCAGTTTTGATGTTGGGAATTTTAGTTTAGTATGGTGGGTGATATCTCTATGGTAGTTGTTGTTACTTAGTGTTTATCTATTGTGTTCTTGTTGGAGTTTTTAGACCTAATACAACTTTTGAGTATAGAAGTTTTTCTAAGGGGGTAGTATTGTAACAACCTAGAAATTCCTATATATTAATTTAGATCAGAATTTAATCTTTCTTTGAGTGATTCTTAAAGTCCTTATTGCCCATATTTATTAATTGAGAGAATTAATAATAGATAAGATTATTAATTAATTGTTGGACAAGTCTAAATTTGAATAAAAGTTGAAAGTTTTAGCATTTTAACAAATGTATGTTTAAACATCAAAGTCTTCATGTTTTGGTTTAAAACTCTTTGCAAGTTCATATTAGACTAAACACTTCTTTGGACACCATAAACCTTATTCTAAACATGTTGTTTTGCCAAAATAACTTTTCATATCCATTCTATCAAAACTCTCCTCATTAGTAATAAAAATTACTCTTTATATTAGACCTAATATAACTTTCCTATCACATCTCCTTGACATTCATGTCAAACACTATTCATGCTTCTTCTCTATTGTGGTTTTGTGAAAATACCCACCTTGAGGCAAGATTTCCAAGCTTCTAGCCGTCGGAAAACGTCAAGGTATCGCTATTTCTTGAATCTCACCAGCTGAAGCCACGTTCTACCTTGTTGTTTAGAATCTGAGACTAGCAGGCTTTCCACACACATCCCAACGCGTCAAACTCGCACGACGTCACGTTGTCATGGAGTGGTGCACGTCTCGCTGCCAAATCGTTGCACGAGGCTAAACGACGTCGTCGTTGTAACACATGCCAGCTATGCTACTCATGTTCATCTTAAAACCAAGTCGAGATCTGATCATTTCAACCAAGGGTTTCGTGTGTGGGTAGCGCCACTATTGACGCTCGTCATTAAAGTGGTTTTAGAAATAGATAAGTATCTCACTGTATTAAGATAACACTGGGGCTATGGCTAATTGTAGGGAACCCATCGATCAGAAAAAAGGGAAGCATCTAGAGAGGAAATGTCATATGATAAAAAAGATGGTGCATAGTGGCAAGGTTGTTGTTACGAAGATCAATACTGCTAACAGGTTGTTGTACCTTTTACAAGGCTCTCTGGGCTAAAGTGTTCGAAGGTCGCTTAATGAGTTTAGGTCTATATAAAGCCTCTCATACGTTAAGCACAAGTTTGAGCTTGATGTTTTGCAAGTATATGTAGTCTTACTAGGACTTTAGTGCAAGTGGAAGATTGTTAGGGTTTGAGCTGTAAAGGCTTAGTAGTTTGTATTTAAAGAACGTATTTATTGAACTTAGTTGTAATTAGTAAAGAGTTGTTGATTTTGATTAATTGAACATTTAATTAACACACCATTCAACCTTAATGCATTAATTAGATTAATGACATCAAATCTTTAGTTATTATTATGAACACTTCGACAAGTATGATGGACATACAAGTGGATCTATGTCTAAGTGAATAACCTAAACTCGTTCACAGTATATGAACTAAGGCTGAGCTACTAATTCTAATTGTTTATGTGAAGACTTGTTGGTATGACAGCTTATGCAAACAAGTTTTGCATAAGTCTAAACTTGGAAAATTGATTTGTCTAAGTAATTTCGTTATATAAGTGATAAAATATTTAACTAGTATGATCATATGCTAGTATGATTTTAATCATGAGTGAGTTGTGAACTTCTTCTTGTAACAGCTTCCTTTGAAGTGCATCGACAAGACCCGTCAAACAACACTGGGTCAACAAAGGATACTTGCCTCTCACTAGTCTAAGAGGATACTGGTTTATGGTTTGACCATGAATAATTTATTCATTAAAGAAATTTGTAGTGCTTAAAGAAAAAGATGTAGTTATTGGGGCAAAATGGATCATTGACCCAGTTGTAACTATGACAAACTCGTGAAGGATCATTTAGCAGATGACCGATTATATACATGGACATAACTTGTCTTATAATGTGAAAGAACTCAGCACATGTGTATAGTGGAATAAGCCTCTTGTTAACGAATATGGATTAGATCTCAAGCTATTGAGCTTTCATTGTATATGTCAATCGGTTCCCAAGCTAGCCTAATTCTCTACAACTCATACATACACTAGTTACACTTTAAGTCATTGCTAGAAAGGAATAATAAATAACAACGAAAATGGAACATTTCACATAAGTAAGTAGCTACACAATTATCAAGTTAGTAAGATTCAACTATACAATGGTCACATAAGTAATACAACAAGCTTACAACAAACAAGAAATAGAGCTCATACAACAACAAAAAAACACTTAATGAAACCTAAAATGAAAACAAAAATAAAAAATAAAAACACAAGCTACATAGAACTTACGGAACTAAAAGAAAGACAACACAAAAATTCAAAAAAAAATAAACAATAAAGGAAAAACAACAAGAAACTCTAAATAAAGGCCAAAACGACAACAAAAGGCAAATAATTCATAGTGAAAAGGGAAAAACGACAACAAAAAATGTAAGGATGGCTGAATGTGATGAACAAGGAAAAATGAAGCCCAACAAACGAAAAGAAGGCGGAAAAAAAGCTCAGAGAAGTTGAAATGAAAACTCTTTAAAAAAGTTCTTTGTTTCAAGTAGAAAATGGCAAATAGCTTTAAAATAAGGAAAAATTGATCACGCAATAAAATTGTCAGACACATTAAATTTCGGTTGACATAAATGACGGGCAAAGCCATAACATACGTCGGACATTTTTGATGACGAGCATTTAAGATGTCAGGCGATCTTAACTGTTTGTCATATCAAATTTCCTTCATCAACTTTCCCTATTTTTAAACTTATACTTTTTCGTCATCGTTTTCACTATTTTAAAAACTAAGTTGTTTGAATTGTCATCTATGCATCTAATTGTAGTAGTAATTTTTCTTCTAAACGATTTTGCATATATAACTATTGCATACTAATATTACTAAAACATATAAACTTGTAGCAAGAGTTCAATATATATTTATGTATTACTATTGTATATCCAGACTTGTAGCAATAGTTAAAACATACATAATAATATTATAACACTACAACAAAAGAGGGAATAGGTGACGAGTAATCTAAATTAAATTTGAAAACACAGATATAATGTGTTGCTCGTGTTTGTTGTCGGGCATAAGGTGTCGGTCACTTTTGGTCAAACCGACACCACAACTTTAATACCGGTTACTTTTGGTGTCGATCGGACTAACACCAATTGTGACCGACACCAAAATTTTAAAATCAGTTACTTTTGGTGTCGGTTAGACTGACACCAATTATGATCGACACCATAAATTTCGTATTTTCCCCAACCCAAGAGCGCTTCTTCTTACTTATGTTTCATTTTTTTCTCTTCTTCTTCTTCCCTCTTTTTTCACTCTACCCAACCGAAACCCCTATTTCACAAACCCTCATTTTCTTCTTCATCATCTCTCAAACTCTCTCACAAATCACCATTTTTGAACTTCTTCATCTCACAACCTCCAAAAACTCTTCCTATTTCTCATCTTCTTAATCATAAACTACATACTCTCTCCCCCATTTTTGCTTTTCTTTCTCATTTCAATCTCAAATCTTTCTTTTCTTTCTTTAAAATCTCAAAAAATCCATATTTCTCCATTTCTTTTATCCTCTCTCCTCAAAAACTTCTTCTTTTCTTATTTTACAACTTGTTGAACGGATCTGGGACTCTTCTCTCCACCGCCTACAATTCATAGGTAAGAATGTTTTCTTTTTCCTTGTTTTCATTTCAATTATTTAGCTTTAAAATGAAGGGTATGAAATGATGAAAAAGATGAAGCTTTTTAGGAATTTTTTTGTGGGTATGGTTATATGTTTTAAATAGTTTTATTTATTTTGTATTCTTAAATATATATTAATTATGTGAGATATTTATTCTTCAAAATATATGAATTTTTTTTTTAATTTTTACCAGATAAGTGCTAAATTTCTATTATAATTAATTACTAATTTTTTGAATGGTAGCCTAGTATATATGTAGCTTTGATCATTTCTCTTTTATAT
This sequence comes from Cyclanthera cordifolia, assembly GCA_037832605.1. Taxonomy (NCBI): domain Eukaryota; kingdom Viridiplantae; phylum Streptophyta; class Magnoliopsida; order Cucurbitales; family Cucurbitaceae; genus Cyclanthera; species Cyclanthera cordifolia. Next base: position 14,037,778 of record JBBMEG010000024.1, read on the forward strand.
CTTGGATCTGAAATATAAAACCTATATGTACGAAATATCTTTAAAAGTAGGTGCCTTAAAAATTTGTGTTTGGATTTTTGCCTTGTGTGTAGGTAGAATTTTAGTTGGGATATTGGTAAGTTGTGGATGATTTATGATTGAATGTCACAAGAATATAGCTTAAGAGTTGAGACTTTTATTAGAAAATGAGTTACGACATTCCAAATGGTCAAATGTTGTTTGTTGTCCATGTTACACATGAATTTTGCATGGAGAATCTGTATCGAGGAAAAGAAGCAATATTGAAAGTGTTCAAATCCATCGAATTATAGATGAGGATTTGGATGACCAAGTATGAATGTTTGAGGCTGCACACGATTATTTTAATTACAAATCGTCAATATTTGAGCAATCATTAGAGGATGCCAAGAAACTGTTATACTCAAAGTTTAATAATTTTACTAAGACATCTGCATTGATTAAGCTTTATAATTTGAAAGCAAAGTTGGAATGGAGCGATAAGAGTTTCACAGAGTTATTAGAACTATTGAGCATTCTATTGTCTTATTCTAATAAAATTCTGATATCTACCTATTATGCCAAGAAGATTTTAAGTACATTAGAAATGAATTATGAAAAGATCCACGCCTGCCTCAATGACTGTTGTTTGTATCGAAAAGAACTCGCTGATGTCGAATTGTGTCGTACATGTGGAACATCAAGATGAAAAGTTTAGAAGAATACGGAAGAAGGGGGTAAAAATATTCCAGTAAAAGTCATGTGGTATTTCTCTCCCATTCCAAGATTTGAACAAATGTTTCGAAGTAAAGAAACTTTAAAATAGACGAAAAATGGCCCGAATTTAGTTTAGAATCAAAGAATCTTCGTCTAGCCTTATCAACAAATGGTGTAAATCCACATATAGATCAAAGTACTAGATATAGTTGTTGGCCAGTGATGTTGGTAACATACAATCTACCTCCATGCATGGTTGTGCATGAAGCGTAAATACTTGATGTTAAATGCATTAATTTATCGACCCAAACAACCAGAAAATGACATAGATGGCACCATTAGTTGACGATCTGAAAATGCTATGGAATGGAGGTATTGAATGTTTTGATGCACATCGTCAATAACGTTTCACCTTGAAAGCTAGTTTGTTGTGGATTATTAATGATTTTCCTGCATATGGTAATTTGTGTGGGTGTACTGTATAAGGGTATCATGCATGTCCGATATGTGGAGAGAAAACAACATCTACTTATTTACCTAAGGAAAAAAAATGGCATACATTGTACATCGGAGATATCTACCTATTGGGCACACATATAGACGACAAAAGAAAGCTTTAAATGAATAATAAGAATTTGGAGTAGCTCCCAAACCGTTAAGCTGTGAAGAGATTCTTGTAAAACTAAATATTATTCAATTTACTAATGGAAAATGGCGTAGAAAAGAACAACATGCAAACACTTATTGGAAGAAGAAACCAATTGCTTTTTGAATTGCAGTATTAGAAACATTTTCACTTGCAACATTGTTTAGATGTCATGCACATCGAGAAGAATGTTTGTTCTAATATTATGGGAACCTTGCTTGATATTCCTGGCAAAACAAAAGATGGGTTAAAAACACATCAAGACTTAGTTGAATTGATTATCATATCCAAGTTAGCCCAAAAAATGGAGGAGGAAAGAATATTCTTGTCTTTAGCATGTTACACACTAAAAAAAAAAAAGAAATTGAGCGTCTTTAAAACATAGTATGAGTGATAGTAACATGCTACAAGTAGATCTTACCGATAACATTTTTTTGTTTTCATAACAACTGCTTCCTTGGAAGAGAAAATATTTTGCAATATTGTGAGATGCAAGAAATTTGCTATATTCTCAATCTTTGTTACATTGTGTAAGTAATACATCTTTTTCAATTATTATACCAACTTGTTACATTTAATAATGTTTCCTAAATCTATTTCAGCTACATTTTGGCTACTTAGGACCAACAAATTCTCGATAATTACTTACTAGTAGACGGTAGTAGTTTTGCATCGATTTTGGGAAATCAAGATCAAAAAGAGAAAATTAAGAATATTGTTGATCGCTTTGACATGATTATTGATGTTTGTCAATGTGTATTCTTTTCCTTTAATACCGGGCATGCATTTATAAATTTTAAACTTCGCAGCGTGTATTTATATATACCTATGAATATTTTATAACATTTTAAAATCATTGTTATGTCGTTTAGGCACCATTGGATTTTTGTAGTCTTAATTCCTGAAGATAATACTATTTATATTCTCAACTCGTTCGGTTACAAGACGTCCTGATGAGAGTTTAGCTCATATCGTAAATACGTAAGTTTATAAAAAATAAGTTTTTTTTGTTTCAATTAGCTTATTATCCTACTGTTTTCACTTTTGTTCTATAGTTCTTATCGATTGTGACAATCAAAAAATGAGTGTAGATCCACGAAATTAACATAGAAATCAATGAAGGTACGTAAAACAAAATCATATATTCTTCTACTAATTTTTCTCATGAACAATTATTATAATAAAATGATAAAATTTTATTCACTGCTGCCCTCATCAGTTGAGATCAATAGTTTTTGGATATTATGTCCAATTGTTCATACAAAAGATGATATCCAACACAAGCACCCCATACATAAACTGGTAAGTTTTTGTTTTACTTCATTCACAATTTTATTCTATATTGTTTTATGTTTTAGTTTTTGTTTATTAATCTGGAAATATTTTGTTATGCTTTAGTTTAATACCGCGAAACCATGCACTCAAGAAGATATGGATGAAATACGAATCGAATGGGCAGACTTCATAGGTAAATTTTTATTAGTAAACAAAGATTAATTACTGTGTCACACTTATTCAACTTTTAACTATTTGATGTATGATATTGTTTGTATATATGATATATTTATGGGGAGACAAAGTCTCTATATATTGTGTATTTTGATTTCTTGTAGGATATTAGTTTCATTTTTGGAATTTACACGATTAACAGATTTTTTTTTGTAATTTTAATATTACGTCGTTATGCCGAAATTTCAGTTAATTTAACAAAAGTTAGAAATTAAATTGAATTTAAGATGAGATTGGAGGTGAGTAAATATACTAAATAAAATTTTGGTGGTTTGACATTTTCAAGGCATTTTTTTGTATATATTTTGACTTGAAATAGACAAATCATCGCTTAGCTTTTTTTTTATAATGTTATGAAACTTTTAATGTTTGGCACAAATGATGACGGGTCAGACCCACATGATCAACAAAAAAAATTATGTTAGTTAGCATTTAATAATTAAAGGGAAATTTCTAAATGATGACGACAGGACCCACATGAACGAATCTTTTTTTAAAATTGGAAACGTTCTTTTAATGTCTGGCGCAAAACGCTAAAACCGACACCATTTAGAGTTGGTGTTGGTTTTGGAGCGACACCATATAGTATTGGTGTCGGTCAAAACTGACATCAAAAGTTAGAATTCGTGTCTGTCATGACTGACACCAAAAGCTAGAATTCGTGTCGGTCATAAGCGAGGCCAAAGGCTTTTGGTGTCGCATGACCGACACCAAAAGCCTTTGGTGTTGCTCATCTTGTGCAACACTAAAGTTTTTCGGTGTTCGTTCTGGCCCGTCACTAAAAGTGTATGTCACTAAATATCTTTAATATCACTTGTATTGGTGACGGTCGTTTGCCCGACATCATTTGTAAAAGATGTCGACATATGTCCGTCACTAAAACTCCGATTTCTACTAATATAATTATTTTTTAATAATGAAATGCTCATGAATATCTTATACTAGCTTCGCTAGTCTAGTGAGTTAAAGATTATAGATTTTGGGTTATGTTTTGTCGAGTGTTCAAATGTTGCTAGAAAGTGCTTAAACTAGAAAAATTCTTTTTGTACCTGTCTGGTTTGAATTTTTGGTATTATATCTCTATATTAAAAGCAAAATTCTAATTTTCCAAATTTCAAAAAATGATTTAACTTCTAACGAGGTAATTAAATATGATTTGTTTTTTGTTTTTTCTTTTTCTTTTTCTTTTTCTTTAAAATATCAACTTAATGACCTTCAACCTTACGAGTAAAGTTCTCCCAATCAATTTTTGAAAAAGATGACATAATTTTAATGATGAGGATATGAAGTATGAGAAAGTTAGACAGCACGAGTGAGCCCTTTCTCAATCATTAATCAAAAGCCAACTCTTTCGGTTCTCGAAAAAAGTAATAAAAAAAAATCACAATCATTTTTATTTTTTAAATCAAAAACTCACAATCATTAATTAAAAAGTCAGGAAAGGATGAGATATGGGGTAAGGATGTACAATCTTTCTTGAGCCTCAAATATATATACATATATATCTTTCTTTTAATACAGTAAACTTTTTAAATTAGAGTGGAAAATTATGACCGGAGTAAGAGATATAAAACTCTAATTTGTAACAATTTTTTTTTTTTTTTTAATATGATCGAGGTGGACGGTACATTATTCATCACACCAAGAAAAGTATTCAATAATGTCAGCTGGATGCATCAGGAAGCAAAGTCACAATGATGTCAAGATGTCAGTGTCAAGACTTTTTTTTTGTCAGTGTTAAGATTTAGTGGAGGTACAATGGGGCCCCTAGCCATCCCAACGATGTTAAGGCTCGAGATGGAGTTTTGACGAACGACTCTGGAGTTAAGTCAATATGAAACTAAAATGTAAGCTTGCCAAGTTTGGTGTCAATCGGATATTCGACGGACGCTCCATGCTGGCGTATGATTCCTCGCCAAAAAGACATACATTGGTGGAATACTGAAAATGTGTGATAATGTACTATAGGGGAGGCATGGTGTCAGCTCTTCACCACCCCTGAGCCCTGTGGCCTAAGTAAACTACCACATGGGACATGCGTGTATCGTGGTGTGGGCGAGCGCTTGCAAGACTAGTGTCTTTGCGGCTTCATTGGTGAATGAAAATTTGGGGATAGTGTTGGACCACACGAGGGTGCCGACATTGCGCCCTTGCCCATGGAATGGAGGTTGCCACATATATCGAGAGGTGACTCGCCATCTCACTTTGGATTCTCGTGGGCTAAATGGATGCGTGTGCGAGCATATAAACATGACCAAGATAATTCTGCTGCCTATTCGATGAAGCATAGTCGAGACCTTGAGAACCTCGCTTAACGACCGAACGAGCCACTAAGTATGGGCGATCCGAGTATAGGACTTGAGTTCCTCTCTAAGACTGGCTATGACAAGTGTGAGATCATAGTGCCGCACAAGTCGAAAAATGCGACCGTGACACTATGTTGGCTTTACCAAAAAAATTTACTAAAATTTTAATCAATATTATATGTATACGGTCAATTTAGTATTTGATTCTTCCTTTTAAAGAATTAAAATTGATATCAAACTCTTTTATGTTATATTATACATGCCTTTGTGAAGGTGTGAATGGATATTGCGTAAGTCAGCAAATTGGGGCATTGAAGTGGAAAATGGAAGCAAAAAAAAGCATATATAAACTTATAAAATAGTATATTATAACAAATCAAAATTCCACGGTTCTATCAATATCATCTTTTTCTTTTTTAGGCTAAATGCTCTTTGGACCATTACCAAAGGTTTGGATGTTAGGTCAATTTCCAAACTCACACTTTCAACATTACAACACAATTAAAACAACTTGCTCCATTGAAAAGGAGTGCTTCAATCTAATGCTAATTGATATATATAATTGATTTCAGAGTAGTTTACAAGGGCATAATTAATTATTAATATCAATAGATTTGAATCATAATCTTTAGATTATGAATATAAATTTATTTATTTATTTATTGGTTGAACTATAACTTTCTCAACGTAGACGATTCAAATCTTCTATTCTAAATAAACTTATATATCAAAGTGAAATATAAAAGAAAAATTCAAAAACTAAAAAAACTTTTTTTTTTTGTTGAATTAAGGAATGAAAATACTTTTTTCCTAAAAAACTAAAAGATTATTTGTTAGATTATAAAGCTCCTTTCTAAACTTAGAATTCATTTTTAACAGAGTTTGTGAGCTTACAATTTTGCATATAGGTTGTTTCAAAAAAAAGTTATGAATTTTGTTTGTTTTATGTTAGTCCACAAAGTTATGAATCGATTTAAAATGGGTCTCTTTTATAAACATTAAATTAATATTAATTAAAATTGATTTAATTAATAATTTTAATACTAGTAATGAAAATGGGTAAACATATATTCTAAAATTTGTAGACAAAGATTATAATTTTTTTTTAAAAATTTACACAAAGTTTCTAAAATTTACACAAAGTTTTATCATTTTTAAATGTTTAAAGATTATAATTGATCAATTAAAAATTTAGGGACCAAAAAAAAAAATTAGGGATCAAAATAAAATAAATTAAATAATTTATAAACAAAAAAAAATAGAATAAACTTGAAATTGACTAAAATTAATTAAACTCTAGGACTCAAACTTTTTAATTTTAGAAAAAAAAAAAGGAAATCTGTTAAAAAGTGGAAATTAAGAGAACATCTTTTACATGCTAACATATTGATAAGGATAATTTTTTCTGTCTAAATTTATTGAGGAAACTAATTAGAAGAATGTCTATTTTTTTATGAAAATTAGCTCTACTTCTTAACAATTAAATAATTAGAAAACTAAAATAAATATAAATAACTCGAATATCCTGAGTTTAAAAGAATACTTTGGTCTGATAATTTTCTAAAAAGAAAATACAAAAGATTCTTAAAGAATATTAATATTTTTTAACACTCAAATCTAATCAATGGATTCCATAAACACTCAAAATCCCGAAAAACACTCAAATGCTCAAATATAATTTGACTTCAATTTATTTTTGGAGATGGAATAAGTGGCCATCCATACTAAGAAATATTGTATTTAATATCTCATAAATATGTTAAACTAACACATATTCATATACAAAATTTGCAAGATACATGGTAAATACACTAAATTAATATAGACTTTAATACACTATATTTACTATCCAAATAATATTGTATTTTATACATGGTAAATACACTAAACCAAAAGTGATATTAATACACTTATTTATCATTCGAGTACTATTTTGTATTTAATATCAGGTAAATATTTGAAACTAATACTTACGTGTAAGGGACCCCACTCTCTATTAACCGTTCTAACAAGGAATTTTAATTATAAATGAAAATTGAAACCTCAATTTATTAAAATAATCAAATAAACAATCATTTTAGCATAAATAGTCTAAAAAAGAGTTTAGCCTCTAGCTAGAGTTTCCAAACACTTAAAATAAATTAAATATTCATAAATAAACTTCTATCAATATATTGGAGATTTGTAAACAAAAACATACGAGGCCATATAATGGTTCCCCTACAATTTCACCAGCTTCTCTACAACTAGTCAACTCAATATCTCACAACTATCTATGTCATAAAGTATGTTACATGACCTGGAAACACGAAGTACTCATAGATCACATCTGTTTCTCCTTGCCAACCCCCTGTATGCACTTGCACAATTATCAGAGAACACAATGCCTTTGATCTATCTCTCTAGGATCACCCTTAAGTAACGAGCTCTAGAAAACAACAAGAAATCATGTATTACCGTCACTGATTTAAGAGAGTCATTCACCCAACACTTAGTTCATTTATTGTTAGAAGTTGTATCCTAAAGACCTAGCTAGTAGTTTCTAATTAAAAAACAAAGTATTTAATGTTTGACATCTATTGTTATTGTTATATTTCAAATGTTAATAAAGGTTACTATTTTATTAATTTCACATTTAATATTCAAACGTCGTTCAGCCCTATCACATTAATAGGATTAATGACGATATGCTTATGGTTATTTAGATGAACACTTGGATAAGTGTGTGGAATATACAAGTGGATCTAGTTCAAAGTTAATAGCATAAACGTCTACAATATATGGACTAAGGCGAGCGACACCAAAGGTCTTTGGTGACGGTTTTTGCCCGTCACCTATTCTCTTTGGTGACGGACGCTCGACATCATTTTTTCTTTACCCTCTCTCAAACCCGAGTCTCATCTTCTTTTTTATTTTCTCACTCTCCCTTTTTCCTTTACACATACCTCATTTTCCAAACCCTTGACTTTAGCTTCATTTCTCAACTCTTGCAAAATTTTCTTTGTTTCTTTTTTTTTTCTTCTGCTGCCACACCCATATTCTAATTGCCTGAAATAAGTTATCAAAAAAATCATAATAAAATTGAAAGAGTAAACAAAACAAAAGATTCACATAGCAAGAACTTTGTCATCTAAATTTTCATTTCAAATGTCATGGATACTAACAAAATTTGAACCAAGCTGAAAGCAAAAAAAAAAAGTCAAATTTTGAATATTAGTGGGATTCTATTATTACCCGCATTAATTTCGTTCGTTCCTCTCTTCACATGCTCGTCTGGTTTAATATCTGAAAGAAATTATTCAAAAATTAAGAGCGAAGTTGGAATTTGGTGCATACCACTAAAAATTACCATTCTTTAACAAAATCATTTTTCTGCTAAAAACATTATCCAAGTTCAACTTTGGAACACTTGCTTTGATTGCTACCAACCTGCGACAAGTTTCTTAAATTTAAAGATGTTTAGTTACACGTATATGACAAAAGAAGAAAGTTAAAAAAAACATGAACGCATTTAACTCATACGATTAAAAAGAAAGAAAACAAGTGCAATATATCATAAAGAATATAAACTTTATTTGGGACCTTATATTGCTGAGGATTGGTGGATTTTTTAGATGAGATGGGAAAGAAAACGAAAATTTGAGATGAAAATGAGAAAGAAGATGAGAAATGATAAAGGTTTAGAGATTTAAGAAGAAGAATATGAGGGTTTGAGAAATGACAACTCATATAAGGTAGAAGGGAGAGCGGCCGCGGGAAAATGAAAAAAGATGGGGTCTCGAATTTGGGGGGAACGAAAAATAATAAACGAAGATTTGGTGACGGGTTAATTAGTGTCGGGCGCCCGTCACCAAAGAGAATAGGTGACCCAAAATGTCACCAAAGACCTTTGGTGTCGTGCACCAGGCAATAACCGTCACCAAATACCCTTAGTGTCGTGAAAGATTTTTGCCCGTCACCATTTTTGACCGTCGTGTTTTAAAAAAAAAAATTGGATAGACTGTCACGTATTTCCTCCTTTGTAGAAGTGTAAAAACAATCATTCATATATTTTGTTTGAATTATAAATTTAAGAATTAAATACACAATTTTTAAAAGTTTGCACACTGAATAAACACAAAAATCAAAATATTAAAATAACTCGTAATTTTTGAGTGAAAAAGAAAACTTTATTTTTATTATATTTTTTTGAATTCGAAATAAAGTATTAAATTCCAATCTATAACTTTGTATTTGAGGATTAACCATAAAAAAGTAATATTTTTTAAAGAGCGATAGTGAAAGTGGGCCATTACAAATTTATTGAGCTATATAAACTTTGGCATCTCAATTAAAAGCAGCAATCAATACGCAAAGAAGAATGGACTCGATCTGGATACACCTAATTCCTTTCCTGCATCGCATCCTTTTTTTAGTGCTGTCGTCCATTCACACTTTTCCCTTCACTCTTTTTTCCCCATAATTCCTATTACCTAAATTATTCAAATTTCAGCTTCTAAAGTCTAACTTGTTTTTAGGTGAGGAGCTTTGGACACCGACGTTTTAAAAAATAAAATCACATTAAAGGCTGTTTTCAAATTTTTTTTTTTTTTTTTTTTTTTTTTTTTTTTTAATCAATTAAAGGCTGTCTTCGAGTCAACCCAATTTGATAAGAAACATGTCTAGTGTATAGTATTTACTTGACTAGCATTTCGTGTTTTTTTTTTTTTTTAATTCAAACCCTTTTCTTTGGAAGGGGTTCAAACTTGAACTACAATTTAAACTACTTTCATGTATTTTCTTTATATTAATTAATTAATTCTGTAAAATTAATAAGATGGTATGTTCTTAACGTGGAATCAAAATATTGATTAGAAAGCACTTCAAAAAATAAATATTAAGCATATAATTAAATAATAAAACGTTGAATTGAGTTTAGCATATAGCGATAATGGTATGTATCAACTAACATATTACATGTTTGAATCCTTAAAAAAATGTTATTTAAGAACGTTTTACTAATTGCTTTTATATATATATATATATATATAGCTAAAAGCAATAAGTTATAGAGTAACTCATCCCACATCTTTTGAATTTTTTTAGATACACTTTATCACTCTTCCAAAAATGTAGGTTGGTTTTTACTTAAAATATTAATAACATTTTTTAAAGATTGCCTAAGACTAAGCAACCAACAAACCTTGGGATTTAGTCGATTAAAAACACTCACTTTTAACTTTTTAGAATTTCAAAAAATCATGTCCAACTCACCCCACCTTCAATCTCATGGATAATGTACAAAACTCCATTGAAACCAAGCTAACTATAACTTTTAAGATGCTGAATAAGCAAGGGAAATTTTGCATTTTTCTTCATTGTCTATAACAGAATAACCATCAAAATTTCTAATTACTGGTGAACCAAAACAATGATCAAGAGAATAAAAAATTAAAAAAGTATGACTGTATAAATGGAGAGTAACTTACATATTTCTGTACAACAAAAAAGCAGCAACAACCGGTAGATGGCAATGTACCTGTAATCTTAACTCATGAAAATACGATCTGCAGTTGTAGGATCGAACAAACGCCTCACAATTTCGGGCCCTTTGGGCATCCGAACAGGGCAGCTATAATCACGTTACTCACACCAACTACAACCTCTTTTGTTCGTCGCACTCTACAAGGCTGAAGAGAAGTTCCAACTGATCTCTCCAATTTTTCTCAATTCCATAGCCATCTAATTTCCCAATGGATTTGAGATACTAATTTATCTTCACAATAGGATGGGACCGTAGACAGGGATCGGGAACCAAGTAAGCGTCTGAGTGAAGTTTTTGCAATGACATTGGCTTTGCTATCTATTACTTTTTCTTTGTTATCTCCAACAGTGATTGATTGGCCAGTTTTCTTGTAATTGTGATCCTGGGTTTGCCTAAAACTATGAGAACTATGGGCTTGGTTTTCATGGAGAATTGAGTTTGGCTGATAATGCTGGCTTGACTCTTTTGGCGCATTCTCTACCACAGGCTGTGGAGGCTGATCTGGTTTGAGGGGGTCCTGCTTGAAATGCCTGTGCACTGAAGCTCGTTCGAGTGTGCTTAAGTTTAAAATCTGATATAGTTTTTCTACATTTTGCTTATTTTCTTTCGAACTATCATCAAATGGATGGTTAGAAGAGTCGTAGCTTTGACAGCCACCGTCATAGGAGATGCGAGGAGTTTCATCTATCCAAGGCCCCAGCTTCCACTCGGGTACCAAGGAAGCAATTTCCCCATCAATTTTCTCAGCTATCTTGATCACATCTTGGTCTGTAATATCAAGTTCTGCTATCATTTCGGTGGCAACTGTTAATGCTGTATCATTTTCTGTGTTAAATGGGAAATATATGTTTCGAATTCGTCCTGCATATATACAACATTGTTTGAGTGAACATTTCTTTCTTTAACTATTAATATAAAACAAGCCTTACATGACCAATGACAAAAGGAGGAAAATAAATATGATACTACCTTCTTTATCTGCAATCCTAAGTCTAAGAACAATGCTGCCATCTTCTCTTATCTTCCCCTTAATATTGTTATCAAGATTTTCCAATTCGTCATCGACATCGTTCTCAAAAAGTTCGATCCCATCAGGTTCAATCTGAACTGAACGACGCCTCCAGTCATCTGACGTCTCCAATGATCTTAAGCTTCTATCTCGTTCAAGGAAAGGGTGCATCGTAGGAGAAGAATTACATTCCAGTTCTCCCACCAAATCTGTAAATTTCAACTTGTTTTCACAATCATCAATTTGGAGAAAAGGGTCACTCAAAAGCTCCCGTGCTGAAAGTCTAAAAGAGACTGGTGCCAAACATTTCTCGACAAATTGTCGCATGCTTAGATCCTTCACTTTATACAAGGATGCTGGTTTTTGGCCCTACAAGTAGAGAGCATGTTAGGGAATCAACCTTTTCTTCCCTCACATAAAAGATTTAAGAAAAATACAATGCCGAACGAGAGAGAGATATCTTACAGAAATTACTTTCTTATAGATTTGAACAGGATGACTACATTCACTATAAGGGTATTCAAATGTAACCATCTCCAAAACACACATTCCAAAAGAATAAATGTCAACTAATTCATTATATGCCTCTTCATATACTTCAGGAGCCATAAACTCTGGTGTCCCTGTGATGCAGTAACAATAATATTAATAAGCATCTAATGAAAAGACTTCTCTCACAAGAGTCACCAGCGATTAAACGAAAATTTTCGATTGAAAGGCATTAACAATCAGAAAGCCAAGTGTGAAACACTAAAAGAATTGGTAATACAATATCCAATTGATTCACCATCACAGGAATCAAATCGATTGCCATATTTCATATGATTTGAAGAATATAAACATACCAACGCAATGATCCACGTGCGATTTACGGAGGATAGCAGCAAGACCAAGATCTCCAATTTTAAGTTCTCCTTGGTTACCATTAACAAAAATATTATCACACTTTAGATCTCTGTGGATCACAGGAGGATTTTGGCTATGCAAGTATAGTAGACCCCTCAAGATTTGTCTGCACCATCGCTTCACTGCTCTAATGTTAACTCTTTTATGCTTTAGCCTATATCTGTCAGAATAGAACCCACCAGAAATTGAGCTGAAATCTAACAGAAATAAGGCTATAATTAGTAGAGAATAGAAAGTGAAGATGTGAGAATGAAAGTTGAAAAGCATTCTTACTGCCTCAAAGTCCCAGAAGAGAACATTTCAGTTACAAAGTTGATGTTCCTATTGGCAGTATCAACCCAAGAAGTATAGAATTTCATAATGTTCTTATGTTTCAATGTTTTTAAGAGATGAATCTCAGAGTATAGCCTCTCGAGATCTTCAGGGCATTGAAGGAAGTTGCAGAGTTTGACCTGATTCCAAGCAACTTCAATCCCTTCATACTCATCAAATGCCCTGTAACTACAATACAAAGAAAAACCTGAATCGAATGCTCATTTCCGAAAAACTGAGTAAAAAATGAACAAAAACAAACGCGGTACAAGAGCAGAAATTAGAAAAAGAGAACAGAAAGAACAAAAATCAAACACGCAGAAGAGATCAAATTCTCAAAACACATGAAAAATGGCCGAAAACAAAGAAAACTACAAGGAAATGAAAAAATCGAGAGTAATCACAAAAATGGTAAAGAGAAAAAGAAGGAGAGGCTAAATTGGTTCATACACTGTCTTGGAAGCTCCTTTGCCAAGGATTTCATTGTACTGCAAGAAAGAATGGAAAACAATGAGAATCAGAGCGGATGAACAGAAAGAGAGATGGGTAAAGAGAGAGAGAAGAAGCAGACTCTTCCATATCGGGCAGTGGGATCGATTTCAACATAGTGAGAGGAATCTGAATGTTGAAGAAGATTCGAGAAACCGGTGATGGAATCGGTTTCTTCCATTGGATGGATCGGAATTGCGTGGTATATCGGCGGTGCAAATCCTCGGTTCCTCAGATTTAGGGGAGAGGACTGTTTGGAAAGCACATCGTTTGCAGAAGAAGAGAAAAGAGAAAAGAAGGGCGTTGAATGAAAGTGACGGCCTGTTTTCTGAGGGAAGTAAATTTCTCATTTCTTCTCTACTCCAAATATCCGACTCCCATAAATTCCTTGACATGTTTCATATTATACGGTTTGTACTTTTCTCTCCTTTTTTTTTTTTTCTTTTTTTTTTTACGTTTTTATAAGTTTTCACTCTCCATAAAATAATAACAAAATAACAACTTATCTAAACAAAAGAACAAAAACTTTTTTATTTAATACATGGTCAGTAGGCATTGTTAATTTGTATAAATGAGTTGTATCACCATTATTATTACTATTTGTTTATCTGCTTTATAACCATTTCATTTTTAAAAAAAATTAATTGAATATGTTTTATCATCTTTTAGTCCCTATATATACATAAATTTATTTTAGAACCTCAAATCATCAAACAATTTGTAAAGTCATATTGCTTAATTGACATGTGAAATATATTAAGGTTTATCAATATATTGGACCAAATAAAATTTGCAAAAATGAATCTTTGTCCCTTTCTTAGTCTTAGAAAGAAAAGAGCTCTGGGCTCCGTGAAGATCCAATCAAAGATCCGAACGTAAGCGTTCTTGGGCACATTATTGTGCATTCTTGGACTCCGACGAGCTCTCTATGGAGCTCGAGATGTGAATGGTTTAGGGGTTTGGTTGTGAGTCGAGGTGTTGGAGCTCAATCTGAGTTGTGTGAGGTTCTTGTTTAGAAATGCTTGCGGTTAGTAGAATTGGCACAAAATTGTCAAAGGTTGGTGGTCTCTCGGACCAGATGGATTTTCTCTCGAGCTACTCGTGCGAAGAACCAAGGGCGGTGGTTAGAAGAAGCTCTTTTTGGGATCAAACAAAGATGGAGAGATCGATCCAGAAGAGTTGGACGAAGTTTAGAGGAAGGTAACCATTTTACCGGGGGAAGTTTTCAAATGGTAGAGCTTTTGTGTTAACGTCGAGGAGAGTGTCGAAGATGGGAATGGTGATTTTTGGATGGCATTGTACCTCGAGTTTTGTAGAAACAAGCTCAGTTGTGCCTTTTGGTCGAGAAAGGTGATTGCTTAGATGTGGAGTGGTGTATTAAGAGGAAATGATGTTGTCGTGTAACACCCGTGGTCTAAAATTTGGATGAGGTCTTGGAATCTGAATCTGGCCCTTTTAGGCCCTAGCATCCCCTACATCCCCTACGACCCGGCCACGCTAACTACTAGCCTTTAAGCGCTTCTAAGAGTAAAGACTATCCCGACAGACCAACAAGTGTCCTTTTAGCATGTTTTGTCCTCACTCGCATGTATCCTAGGAAAGTTCCTAGAATGTCACCCGATCTAAGACTACTCCAAACTAAGCACGCTTAATTATAAAGTTCATACGATTGAGCTACGAAAAATAAAGGTGCACCTTGTTGGTATAAGTACTACAAATCAATTCTTTTAAGCTTTTGTTAACCATAGGACTATATTCCCCAAGATTCCTCTCAATCGGATATGGGCTCGGTTCATTCATGTACCCTTCTTAATTACGAGCGTTACATGTTTGTTTGACCAAGGAAAAATAAGGGGTAGAAGAAAGGCACATGGAAAAAAAGAGATTAAAGATGACGAAAAAAAAGAAGGAGAAGAAAAGAGTTTATTCGACGAGGGTGTCGAAATTGACCGAAAAGTCCGTCGAATGATTCAATCTGGCGTCAATCTTCAACGAATTTGGAAAATTGTAAAAAATTATTATAAGTAATACCAAATTTCTAATTAATCCATAAATTGTATACTAAATTCAAACTTAAAACATAACCTTAAGCCTAATTCTAAATACTATAAACAAAAACAAAAGTCTAATTCAAGAAACTAAACTTTAAACAAAACCTAAAACCTAATTCAAAAAACAATAAACAAAAACCTAATTCTAACAACTAAACTAAAAGAAAATCAAAAACTTAATTCTAACAACTAAACTAAAACAAAACCTAAAGCCTAATTCTATAAACTATAAACGAAAATCTAATCCTAAAACTTAATTCTAACAACTAAACTAAAACAAAACCTAAAGCCTAATTCTATAAACGAAAATGTAATCCTAAAAACCAATTCCTAAACAAAAACTAAATTTAATAAACTATAAACCTAATTCTAACAACTAATCTAAAAACAAAACGTAAACCATAATTCTAAAAACTATAAACGGAAATCTAATCCTAAAAACCAATTCAAAATAAAATCCTAAAAACTAAACTTAATTCTAAAAACCAAAACCTAATTCTAAAATATAAACTAAAAGGGAAACCTAAAGCCTAAATTCAAAAACTATAAACCAAAACCTAATTTCTAAGTAATGAAACTAATTTCATTCATAATCTAAACATACTAAACACATAACATGTAATTTTAAACGAATTTAACGAAAGTTTAAATGAATTTAACGGAACTTTAAACAAAATAAACATGTAATCTTACCTTTTGGAAGAGTGGTGGCGGATTCCGGTCAAATAGGTGGCGAAGATGAGGAGTTTTGTGAGAGATTTTGGGAGAAAATGAAAGAAAAAACGGTGAAAATGGGGAAGAAATTGCGAACTCTGCGTTCTGTAATCGGGAGCAAAAGCGACGGAATTACGCTTCATCGCCTTTGCCCCTATAAATAATAACTTTTGGGCTTCGGCGACGAAAGAAGTAGTGACGTTGCCGAAGACCAATGATTTTTCTGCCCAAAATTGGTTTTGGGGGGAAATGATTGGCTTTGGCGACGAAAAAGCTGTCACCGTCGCCGTTTCTCATTTCAAAAAAATTGAATTACATCAAAGGAGACGGAACGAGCTTATCTGTTGCCTCTGCCATGAGCGAAGGCGATAGAGTCGTATTGTGTCGCTTTTTATGGAGGCAAAGGCGACGTTGTTATTCTTTGTCGCCGTTGCATCTCAACCGCAAGAGATTTTCTTTTCGTCGTCTTTGCCCTCGTCGCCTTCAAGGGAATTTCTTGTAGTGGATATAGTCCATTTTTTATAGCAAATAGGTAAGCCTGGTACAATGTGTACTAAAGAAGGGAGGATTGATGGTTGTCAAAAATGAGAAAAGTGAATTGATTCCAACACGAACTTTAATAGGTTGGAAGGTGTGCATGGATTATAGGAAGCTAAACCAAGCTACAAAGAAAGACCATTTTCCTTTCCCATACATCGACCAAATGTTGGACAGATTAGGAAGACACGAGTACTACTATGTTTTTTTATGGTTATTCAAGATATTAGTCAAATCATCATTTATCGAAAATATCAAGAAAATACCATTTTTACTTATCTATATGGGATTTTTGCATCTCAAAGCATGCTATTTAGGCTTTGCAAAAGCCTCAGCAACCTTTCAAAGGTGCATGATGGTGATATTCTCATATATGGTTGAAAAGATAGTTGGGGTATTTATGGATGTTTTTACGGTTATGGGAGATTCTTTTGAATCATGTTTGAATAACTTGGTAAGAGTTCTTAAAAGGTTGAAGAGAGTACTCTTATTTTGAATTGAAAAAAATGCCACCTTATGGTAAAGGGAGGAATAGTCTTAGGTCAAAAAATGTGGAGCGAATAAATTCAAGTGAATAAAGAAAATATTGAAGTCATTGAGAAGTTAAACTATTAGATAATGTGGAAGATGTGAGAAGTTTTCTAGGACATGCAGGTTTTTTTACGAGGATGATTAAAAACTTTTCAAAAATATTTAAACCTCTTTGTATGTTACTAGAACAAAATCGTGTCTTTAATTTTGATGAAGATTGTGTTGATGCTTTTAACATTTTGAAAAAAGCCTTAATCTCAGCAACGATAGTGGCTATCCCTGATTAGAACAAACCATTTGAGTTAATGCGCGACGTTAGGATATCTCATGGAATTCAAGATATTGAACTCTATTTGTTGGCCATTCATTTGTTAAGTGATTGTGCCTTCATAAACATCAACTACAATTCTTCTCGTTTTCAAAAATGGTCTTCTTAAGATAATCAGGACCTCTCTTTCAGCCCTATAGTCAAATATAATGAAATTAGCTGGAAAAATGAATTTATCCACTTGAACTAACACATCTTCTAACTTCACTTCAGGTTGCGTGATATAACAATCTGCTAATTGTAATTTCACTATTGTGGGGCAGGCCTTTCCTAACCGAATTCTTCTATAGATACACAGTGGCATCAAATTAATACTTCTCCAAAATCACATACTGTCATCCAAAATGTGAACCTCCAATTGAAATTGGTATAGTCGATGCCCCTAGATCACATTTCTTATATGGAATTTCGTTTTTAACTATTGCATTGCAGTCCTTATTTAATGATTCAATTTAAATTCCTAAAATCTTTTCTTCTATATGAATTTTTCCTTCAAAAAATTTATGTAATTCGACATTTGCTTCAGCGCATTCACCGATGAAAGGTTGATATGAATTAATCTCAATATGTACATGAACTTTTTAAAGTGTGTTTCTTTTGACTTCTTTTTCTTTAACCTCTGAGGAAATGATGATGGTGGAGGCACAAATTTTGTTAATTCAATTTCTTTTCGCAACAGCATTGCAACTACATGTCCCCTCACTTCTTTTGCACTTTTCTTCTTTTTTGTTTTTGTTTTCTCAGTATTCTCCTCCATTTTGGATTTCTCTAAAGTCTGGATCAATTTCATCTCCTTGTTTTCTTCCTTCCCTGTTTCATCTTCATTCGGCTTAAATTCATTTTTCTTTTCTCGAATGCTTTTACCTTTTTTTTTCTCCTCAAGGTTTTTAAATCAACTATTTGAGTTTCTTAACAACTTCAATTGCATGGACTTGTTCTTTGATCTTGATGATGACGACTCTATATTAAAAGGTAATTTACCTTGGGGTCTTTGTTTTAGCTCCTTATCTAACTAGCCTATTTGAATTTCTAAATTCTTTCGTTAAATACTCTTTAAGCAAAGTTTCTATCGTATTTCCACTTTCTTC
The DNA here is from genome assembly GCA_037832605.1 of Cyclanthera cordifolia. Classification (NCBI taxonomy): domain Eukaryota; kingdom Viridiplantae; phylum Streptophyta; class Magnoliopsida; order Cucurbitales; family Cucurbitaceae; genus Cyclanthera; species Cyclanthera cordifolia. Next base: position 14,056,442 of record JBBMEG010000024.1, read on the forward strand.
CTACAACAGGTTTTTGGTATGGCATATTATGATTTGAGAATATCCTTGATTAAAGGGAACACTTAGATTACTATATCCTGGAGGTCTTTCAAATGGTTTATGGTAGTTTTGGTGATAAAATTCTTAATTCAAATTGGCTCCGTGATTTCCCTATGATTGATACTTCCCTTGATAATTATATGCGTTAGCAACACAAATTCATCCTATGATCAACATATAATTATATGCATTAGAAACACAGATTCTGCCTAAGGACAAACATCACAATGATGGCCATCTATATAGTAAGCTCATACTTCTCCATACAGATCAATGGTTGAGGTAAACCCTGATACACTTAAAACTGGGGTTATAGGTTATGCTACAATAATTGGTTAAATAGAAGTACAATTGCAGAATTTTCAACGTGTCAGTCATAGCTGTAATCTGAGCATTTACTGTTGACAATCTTTTAAGCTCCATTTTTGTTCCCATTGTACCTTCCTTTCGTCTAGCATTTTTCCACTTATAGTTGTTATGAGCAATCCTTTCCAAATTTTGATGAGCTTCATTGTACGTTTTTTTAAAATAGAGCACCATTTTCTAATTCAACCAAAACTAACTTAGTATAAGCGAAGCGCTCCAGATGAACACAAAATGGAATGCTATGATGTAGACATGTTCTCAACAATCACTTAAATTTCTCCCATGCTTCAGTAATAGATTCATCATCTCCTTGCTCAAAATTCATAATCTCATTCATTATTTTCATATTTCTAGTGGGTGGGAAATATTTGACTAAAAATTTAGCAGCTAGCACAGTGAAAGAGGTTATATCTTCAGCAGGTAAAATGTCTAACCATGCCCTAGCGCTATCTCTTAATGAATATGCAAACAGACTTAACTTTAACTATTTTATGACACATCAAGGATCCTAAATGAATCACACAGATTCATGAATGCTCTTCAGTACGAGTGTGGATCTTCTACGGGTGTGCCCTGAAATTATCCTATTGATTGCATCATTTCGAACATAACAAGTTTTAATTCAAAAGATCTAGCAATGATTTATGGTCTAGTGGTTCCTAGTTGTAATTCATTAACATCAGGTGAACCATAGGGTGTAAGTGCACACTCTTTATCATTAACAAGTATAATTGGATTTTCATTCATTTCTCTAGCATTAGGATTAATATTGGTGTAGGATTACTTAGATCTGCTGCCATCCTGTTATTTTCTCTTTGTAGCTTCCTTAATTAGCGTTTGGACTTTTCTTTAAATATAAATTTCTATTCAAACTCTGCCTCATTCACACAAATTTCTACCTTTCAAGATAAAAGACATGGCAATCCGTTCTTCAATTAATTTAAAAAAATCCTACACTAGACTTAAAAGTGAAAATTGAATTTACAAATCCCTAGCAAGGGCGCTAAAAACTTGTTCCAGCCTTATCCTACATCAATTTGCTATGCTTATGCAATTATATTTTGTCAAAATAATACTAAATTAGGTCAGCTATGCAAGTATACACAGTTTTACTTGTAGTCAAGTTTAAATCTTTCTTAAAATGTCATTATTCCTTGGAGATTTGGTTATGATCACTTTAAAATTAATGCAAGAATTCTATTAGCAAATGATCTAACTCGAAGTGAAATGGTAAATGCTTTAGTAAACAATAGTGACCTAACAAGATAACATTATTAAACAACTAACAACACAAAGTCACTTGATTGAAAAGATCTGCTAGATTAGGTTATGAATTCAGATTGCTACAACATTAAACGTAATGTTTAGAAGTGAACAATTGCTAATTTTAACTACCTCTCTCGAGTCACAACATTCATTGTAAATGCAAGTCAATTAGCACTAGTTAGAAGGTTTATGACTCTTCACTAAAAAGTAAGAGAAAAATATTGCTAACCCAGTCTATGCGATGCAAATCTTATTCTTTAATTATTCTTTCAAAATAATGACAGAATCAGATTATGAATGGTTTGTCAGACGAAACGTAAGCAATGCATGATTATTCAATATCTTCCAATTCAATGTTATCACAATCCAAAATCACATATACATAATCCTATCAAAATAGATTTAGTTCCTATCATTACATAAACAATCGAATAAGAAAATCTAACATAAATCGTACTCAAAGTTGAGAATCGCAATTAGAATAACAAGAGAATCAAAACTTTTATAGCGATCACAATCGCAACTTTAGAATTAATTATCAGAATCAAAATAACACAATTCAGAATCAATCAAACATAACTCAACGACCATTCAATTAAATGAGTTACAAGCCAAAATCGCAACAAAAATGTAAATAGAAATCGATGAACAATAAACGAAAGTAAAGAAAGGATTAGAGAGAAAAATCCTTGATCGAAGAATGCCAAAATAAACAATTCTCGATCTCAACTTTTTCTTTGCTTCCAATCGCTACAGTTAGCCCAACTAAAATTCTATCTCTAAAATCTAACTAGAATTTGAAAAAGACTTTGAAATCAATCCGTGCTTACAATTGTTTTCGCATTAAAATAATATATATAAAGCTCTTCAATGACTGAGATTATACTTCATTCCACCTCGAGATTCATGTCACTCTTAAGATCTACCACGTGTTTAATGAAACATGCATTTAATAATCTCTTTCTTTAGTTAATATGCTTCACCTAAATACTAATAACTGCCATCTTTGATTTGAGATTTCAAATACTTGCTTAAGCATTACGAAATTTCCATATTTAGCATTTTTGGTAAAAGATATGATTAATCACACATTCATGCATATAAATTCATTAAATTATTGAAATATCATGTCATTTACAAATATTGCTACTTCACAGTATTGCACATGAAATACGATAATTAAAAAATTAATTCTCTAAAAATATTTTAATTTGTTGTAGGCTAAAATATCCCGAAAGAATTGGAAGAGATTGAGACCCGCACGAAGGACAAATAAGCCAACGTTGACCCCCAGGGGGTAGGCCAAATGGAGGCCTCGACCCCAGAGGGTCGACCAAGTCCATTGTCGACCCCTCAGGGGTCGGCCAACACCTTTGCTGACCCCCTGGTGGTCGGGCACGCCATTGTCGACCCCCCAGGGATCGGCCAACACCCTTATCAACCCCACGGGATTCGGCCACGCCCTTGCCGACCCCTCGAGGGTCGACCAACACCTTTTCTGACCACTCAGGGGTCGGCCACGCCCTTGTCGATCTCTCAAAGGTCGGCCAACACCTTTGCCGACCCCCCAGGGGTCGGCCTTGCTATTTCCGACCCCTCGGGGGTCGGCTTCACCATTTCTGACCCCTCGAGGGTCAGAAAATGGAGGCCACAACCCTCGACGGTCAGCCTCGCCATTGCCGACCCCCCAGGGGTCAGCCAAATGGAGGCCACAACCCTCCGCGGGTCGGCCGAGCAAGCCCGACTCCTCTGGGGTCTGCTAAGGAAGGCCTTGACCCCCGGGGTTGGCCCTTGCAGCCTCACCCTTCTCGGATCTAGAAACGAGTAGGTTAATCCGAGAGGATTGGCCGTGGAGGTCAGGACTCTCCGAAGAGTTGACTAAGTCCAAGTAACGTTTGGAGAAGCTGCACCCCGTGGCGTCGCCCGTTACAACGAGTAGGTCAATCCGGGTGGATTGGCCGTGGAGGTCATGACTCTCTAAAGAGTCGACCAAGTCCAAGTAACATATGGAGGCGTTGCACCTCGTGCCGTCGCCCGTTACAACGAGTGGGTAGACTCGATGGGGTCGGCCGTGGAGGTCAGGACTCTCCGAAGAGTCGACCAAGTCCAGAATCAAGACCGTTACACCTTTAAATGGTAATGGTATGGAGTTATGCCGGTATTCATACTCGGCTTAATGACGGACGTTTCTAACGGCCAGCCATTATATCACTTTAAGTGAGCTGCAGCGGTTACGAGACTGGCTGCTATAAAAGTCAAGTCATTTCTCCCTTTCAAGGGACCGATCCTAAGCTAAGTACTTTTAAACCATTCTTATTATTCTAAACTATTCCCCTAAATTTCGTTTCTGACTTAGGCATCGGAGGCCTTTTGGCTCACACCACACCGGTGTGTCATAATTTTTCTTTTTTGGAGGCCCTTTCGTCCTCAGTTAAACAAATTTTGCTTTTTTTTGTGGTGCACGACGATTCTGCCTACAACGCAATACTGTCCTCGAGAGAATGCTACCACACAGTCCTACGGGGCATGATAAAGAGTCCCTGAAGTAAAAGGCTGTTAAAAGGGGACCAGTTCCAGGTGAGGCTGTTTAAGGAACAACACCTGGAGAGAGTACAAGTCAAGTAGATACTCTGGTCCCAAAGCGCCAAGGCCAATGCTTTGGCAAAGTTAGAGGCCGCCTACAAAGCTAAGGCGGACAAAACCGTGCTTCTAAAGATCTTAGACAAGTCTAACATCCTCGCCAAGCTGCTGCACGGGATTAGCAAGGCAACACCAATTTCCCCTATAACAATCAAATTCTCCATCTTTGGAGTGCTTAAACACTTGAAAAATACTTTCAATAGATTGTAATTCAAGTTGTTGATGAATAAAAAGTAATGTTTTTCTCATTATGTCCATCTTAATTTAAGTATATTGATTTTATTTTCATAAACTTAAATTAGGGGTATACAAGATAGAGAAGAAAGCAGAAAAAAGTTCATTATTTCATTTAAAATAAAAAGTTCCTGGGTTACAACCTAGAGGAAAAAGTAAAGACTGCAAAAATAAAGTGCTACAAAGTAAAATGGAAAGCAAGGTTAAAGTCATAAAGGCCCTCTAGAGTTGTGCATGCTGGAAGATGGTCGGATAGGTCCGGCTAGGCCAGCTACTGTCCTAGCTAGAAGAGCCTGACTTCTGCTGGGCACGCCTTGAAAGATACGAAAGTCATAGCAAGTAGCTTGGGTTAGATCACTTGGAAGTCCGGACTCGAAGGCTGGTAGGGAAGAGTCAGTGGCTCTTTCCGTAGTGGTGGAACAAAGAGACCGAAAGAGAGGAAGAAGGTTGCCATAGCTAACCCCATCTGAGATTCAATCCAGTGCCAAGCCAATGGCAGCCTCACCAGCGTTGTTTTCCATAATTACAAATGTAGAAGGACCTTTCACAAGGTTAGCCAGATAGGCAGCATTCTTCAGCTCCCCCTCAGCAAAAGCCAACTCTCGTCGAAAGAGGGCAATTGTGGACAAGTCATCTTGGCCCGCGCGGGCAGCTAGACTCCGGGCCATTTCAGCGAAAGTACGAGAGTCGGCTAAAGCAGCCTCGGCGACTCGCTGAGCTTCTTGAGCTTGTGCCAGTTCCAACTTAAGCTTGTCAGTACTAGTGGACAAGGAAGAGCGGACGTGACGCAAATCTTCAGAGAGATGACGAGAAGCCGAGGCAAAGTGCATGAAAGCCTGCAAATACAAAGGTAACAAGTTAGCCTACATACTCAGATAAATGTGTGGCTATAAAGAAGAGGAATACATCAAAAAGAAATAAGGTCATCCAGTGCTGCATTTGCTGGAACTAGGCCTACTAAGTCTAACATGGACAAATTCAGTCCTATCTAGAAGAGCTTGACCAGGAGGTCATTCTCACACGCACCTTGAGAGAGGCGAAAGTTATGAGCAACCTGCACTAAATCACCAGTTAGTCAAGACTCGAAGGCCAGCAAAGAAGGGTCAATGACCTCTGCTGCAGTGGTGGCGCAAAAAGACTTGGAGAGAGACAAGAGGGTACCATGGGTAACCCGTTCTTTAACTCGATCTAGCGCCCAACCAAGAGTACCCGCGCCAAAGTTGTTCTCCAATGTTACAAAGGCAGAAGAGCCTTTCAACTAAATTGACTAAGTGTGAGGAATTCTACAGCTTCACTTTAGCAGAAGTCAAACTCTTGACAAAACCGAGCAAGGGTAGGTGAGCCGTCTTTGCAAGTTCAAACGACAAGACTTTGGACCGCCTTAGCGCAAGTCCGAAAGTCAGCCAAGGTGACCTCAGCAACGCCCTCTGTTTCATGAGTTTGGGTCAAGTCCCACTTAAATTGATCGATGCTAGAAGACCAAGAGGAACGCATATGGCGCAAGTCGTCTCGTAGGTACCAAGAAATGGAAGCAAGACGCAGAAAAGCCTGCCATCCAAAAGCTACAAGGATGCAGGCAGTCCTCCGAAGTAATGTCCACCATACCAGTGGTGGAAGTCCTAAAAGCAAAGGAAGGAGATCCCGACCACTAAATGAGCCTCCAGGTTGTGGACTCCAAAAAATACAATCCAATTGTCGAAAGTCGTCTATGACTACCACAACTTATGCCAAGTCCTCTTTTGAAAAGAGGAGGCTAAGGTGGTGGGACTCAATCTCGTAATTAGACGAATGGTCCATGGCAGCCAAAGTAAGGGGTAATCTGCAAGTAACTAATTTAGAAAAAACGCGAGTCTCTAAGAGAGCCCAAGTACCCTACGAAATTCGACAAACGGCTATACAAGCGAGACTTTTATAAAAAGTGCCTAAGTAGCCTAAAAGTTTCAAAAGCGGGGAAAAAGGAAAGACTTTTTTATTGTTGTTTTGGATTGTTTTCGTTGGAATCGGAATCATAATTAGTGGTTTGTGATTGCATATCATTTCGTTATTTATTGATTCAATTGCAAACTTATTTTCGACATTGATGCATCAATTGTTTCTGTGATGATGTCGAGCTAAATCAATTCCGTAGGATTAGGTTTACATGATTTCAGATTGTGATAACATTGAATCAGAAGATGTTGAACTATCATGCAATGATGTAGCATTTCAATTACATTTTGTTTGACAAACAATTTGTAGTTTGATTTTGTGATTGCTTCGAGGGGAGAATTATAGAATACATCTACATTGGATACATTAAGTTAGCAATATTTATCTTGCTATTTGATGAGAAGTCAGAGATGACCTTCAGACTAATGTTGTTGACTTGATTTTGATGTTGAATTCTTTATTCCAAAGAAGCAATTGTCGAAGTGCATCAGTTGTTCACTTCTTACAATTAAAAATTCAATGCTATAGTAATATATTATTTGTATTTCTAATCTAGCCGATCTATCTTTCTTGAGAAACTTTGTGTTTTATAGTGAATTGTTGTAGCAATCATTTGCTCGAATCAATTTTAGTCTAGTCATTGAAACACACACTCTGCCTAATCTAAAATCATAAGTTGACTGCGAAAGTAACAAATCAAATCCTTATAGGAGATGACCTTTTATGAAAATAAAACTTGACTACAATGCGACAATGTATAATTACACATTTAATTCGACCTCGAGTAGTTGTATTCTAACAAAATATATTGCTAAAGCAAAGACATTTGAGGTAGATCACTTGTTAACAAGTTTTTTGCGCCGCTGTCACGAATTTGAAACAATTTTACTTTCCACGTCAATTGTTTAAAAAGTTAATTTACTTGAAGAGCTAATTGAAAATCAATTACTTTAAAAGTAGAACATTACATGAATAAAGCTGAGCTTGAGCAAGAGTTTATATTCTACATTGAGCCATAGCGTGCATTACACAAGATACGAAGACAAAATAGGAAAATGGTAGCAAACCAAGGTAACCCAATTCCTACTGATATTCCTGAAGCAGAGAATTCAATTATTGTAGCAAATGAAAAGGAAATAGCCCTTAAGACTTATGCACTTCCTGATGTCAATGAATTATCACACCAACCTATTAGACCTCAAATAAATGCTAGGTCTTTTGAGCATAAGTCTGTCATGTTTCAAATGCTACAATCTATAGGGCAATTTCAAGAAACACCAATAGAAGACTGTAACCAACATCTACCTACTTTTATGAATATTTTTTACTCATTTAGGATTCCTGATGTGTCACAAGATAATCTCAGATTGAGCTTATTTTCATATTCTTTAATAGATAATGCTAGAACATGGTTAGACACTCTGTTAAGATGTAAACTCATGGACAAAATTAGCATCCAAACTCCTAGCTAAGTATTTCCCACCTACTTGGAATGTTAAGATTAGAAATTAAATCATGGATTTTGAGCAAGGAGATGATGAATCTATCATTGAAGCATGGGAAAGATTCTACTATGAACTAGTTAGCTAAGTATTTCCCGCCTACTTAGAACTTGTTTGCATCATGGAATACCTTTCTATATTCACCTGAAGCATTTCTACTATAGACTAGATACTAATTCAAAATTAGTGTTGGATGCGTCAACAAATGGTGCTTTATTTTCAAAAACATACAATGAAGCTCATGAAATTCTAGAAAGGATTGCTCAGAATATTTACCAATAGAAAAATGCAAGAGGAAATAGGAATAGAACTAGTCCTAAGGTGAAAGTTGAAGGATTGACAACTTTGAATGCACTGATTGTTTCTATGGCAAATAAATTAAAGATCCCTCAAAATAATAGCATAGCAACTCTAGCCGCAATTCAACCTACACATGCAGCATAACCATCTACTCCAATTCCTCCTCTTATGAAGAGATGTGTACTTTTTGTGGAGATGCTCATCACTATGACGTGTGCCTTTAGAACCCAACTTCTGCTATGTTTTTTACCACAAACATAATCAATTTTTGAACCACTACAATCATCAACGGAAGTTTTCACATTGAGGAATCAAGAAACAAAAGGAAATCAATGTTTTTATCATAAACCACATGGAGGTTAACCAGGTTTTAGTAATCAGAACATGCCTTTTAACCTAAGGTACCAGGGGAATCAAAATATTCCATATAAAAACTTGGTGCAACTCCATCACGACAACGAGAGTATGGTAGAGAATCTTTTGAAGGAGTATCTAGCTAAAAATAAAGTTATGATGCAAAGCCAACAAATGGTTGCGAAGAACTTAGAAATTCATATGGGCCAAATAGCTAATGAGCTATAGCAAAGACCCCATGGAAAGTTACCTTCTGATACAAAACCTTTAATTTCAAAATCCAAAGATAAAGAACAAGTTAAAGTCATTGAGATCATTAAGGAGAGTGAGTAGTCAAGTTTAAAGCTTGACGTGGAAATGAAAAGTGAAAAATATCCAATAGAAAAGATTTTGGATGATTGAATAGCTTGAAAAAAAAAGAGGTAAAATGAACGTAAGAGGGATATTCAGAGTTGGAGATACAAATGATCCAAAGAATAAAAAACTAAAAAAGACAGATAGAAAAAGAAGCACTACAACAATGAACATTTTCGGTGACGAAACTTTTACCGTCACCATTTTCGTCGCCTTATCCTTGTCGCATTAGCCTAAGGCGAAAAAAATCGAAATTCGTGGCATTTGATCTTCCATCGACAATAAAGGCTTGATTGTCGCCTCAGGTTGACCTAAGGCAACAGAAGCCTTCTATTGCCTTAAATAGCTACGCCGTCGAAGAAATCTACATCTGAGGCGACGAAGCCTTTTTCTGTTGCCTTATACACCTAGCAGAGGTTTTGAAGAAGTCTTTTGTCGCCTAATCTATTATGGTTTTTTTTTTTTTTTAATTTTTTTTTTTTGTTCAATTCAAAAGTAGACTTCAATTGAAAAGTAATGCTATTCAAAATTGGTTTGTACATATGAGGATTGATACATTCAACACTGTTATAAGGATAGATTTCAATAAATATCGAATACTTAATAAAGAATGGAATTTCGTCCATAATGAAAAAATAACAAAAGTGATCCATAATGACAAACATAAGTTCATAACATACCAAAGTGCTAAAAACTGAAATGAAGAATAATGTTTACAAATTAGAAGCCCGTACTATAATAAACATAAGAGATTGTCTTTGGGTAGGTTCGTTCCACTTCTACCTATAATAAACAATGAAGAATGATAAAGATTTAAGAAGTTTCAATAACTCAAAAGACTACTCAACACAACCTAAAATATTTTCTAGAAATTTTTCAGTAGCATAACAACATAGTTTTAATTTACCCAAAAATTTTAAACCTATTAAAACATATACATTGAAAATAATGGCTATCTTTGCCACAGGAGAGACATAAAATAATGTAAATAAGTTCAATACTAAAGATTCAGAGAGTTTTAGAAAATTACCTTTCTACTTAGATGTCAAGCCACCGCCATTGAGCCTCTTCAAAACCTCTGCTAGTTGGACTTGAAGAACTGCTTGTGTTTTCCTTATTCTTGCCTGTTTTTGATCTTATGAGTCATTAGTTCGTGCAGTTGTATGTTTACATTTGTCACATCTTTCATACTTTTGGCCATCTCACGTTGCGTTGAGGCACAGAACCCCCTAGAAACTGAAGAGGAAGATTTTTCTCGTCTTTCAAGTGGTAAATAGATAGTGCTCCTAATTCCTTCTGGGCGCTTACCTATCACTTGTTCACGTATTTCTTCCTGAGTTAGAGGCGTCCCAGCTGTAATACAGTCATTCCTTAATTTAACCATGTTCTCCTACATAAATAGAAACATGAAATTATACATAAATTATAACTTGAAACTACTTTATCCTATTAAGTAGCTAATTAACTTACATATGTCACCTTCGTTGCTTGATTGGTCCAACCAACTACAGCTTCATTAACCGATTCCTTGTAACACATTATCATGAAGACTTCTATGGGACCCATCTATTCTTCTCCCCCGCCATTTTCTAGATTGATAAACAAAATATATTAATTAGGTATTAATGATAATAGAAACACATTAATAGAAAATAAAATGAATAAATAAAGTAATACATTTTCGACAATTTTCACAAAGAAAAACGGGTCGACATGGTGATTATATTGCAATTTTCCCCGTGCTTTCATCACTCTTTCAGTTTTGGCCTACAATTCTTCTAACTCCCATCAATTGCAAAGGTATTCTCAATCTCGGATGTCGGTTACCCTTTTCTAGGGTTTATTGCATCGTTTCTCTGGAGGTGTATCCCTAAAAGAAAAAAAAAGTGTTAAAACAAATTGAATGTATACGAAAGAAGAAAAAAGTGTTTGTACTTATAACATACCAGTAATGTTTGTACATCTTGTACCTATGGTTCTTTAAATGCTCTTCATCGTAGTCTCGATAGCCGAACTGACGGTAGGGTTATGGAAGTCCAAGATGAAATGAGTCTGTTGTTTAAATGAAGTTAGTGATATAAAATTTAAAAATGTATAATGAAAAAAAAAAATGTATGATGTATAATGGTTAGTAAAAGCAAATAATTAACAAAGATAAAGGGTTTAAAAAGAGGTTAATTACATGATGTGAATGTTATAAATTCAATGGGAGACACCAAAAAAAAAAGTACCCACTGTCTCAAAATCTCAACCACATGATACACAGTGGGGTTAAAATGGTCCTTCTGTTCTTTCATTGGGTTTTCGTAACAACCAATTTCTCTTGTTTGGTTTGGTCCATGAATATTTCATATTTGACTCTATAATTTAATTAGTCAATTTTCTATTTCGTATTTAGTAGGTCTTCAATTTTAAAGAGAAAATTGAATGTTTTAATTTTTCATTTTAATCCAAATTTATTTATGTTTATTTGATCATGTAGCTTTAACTAATATCGAATAAGTGGAACTCTTAATTTAGCGTCCAATACGTGCTTAAATTTATATTCAATGTTTAATAAGTCAATATATTCCATATTTTCAAATTTAAAGATATACTATTTTTAAATTACAAAGTATACTTAAAATAGAGAAAAACTGCATTTATATCTAATTAATCTATTATTTTTCACAAATTATTAAGAATATATTGAATACTTTAAGAGTTTAGTGACACGAAATTAAAGGGTTAATGACATAATTAGATGTTTTAAAATTCAAGGATCCAACAAATATGACTAATAACTTGATTTTTTGAAAATTTAAACTTTCTCAACTTTTATATCATAACTTTCACATTTTTGTAGGGAAATATTTTGATTTATGGCTACCTTTTATCCAATAAATGATAAGAAAATATGATTTTAAAATTTTTAAATTTCCCCCATAGCTATTTGTTTAGATTTTCGGAAAGAAAAATATAAGATAAATAACTCAACAATGTAAGTTGTGTGGCAGTCGAATTTGTAGGCTTCTTTTAAAAATAATATATAAGATAAATAACACAACAATGTAAGTTTGTAATGCAATCCATAACATTAATAATGTATTAGCATCCACGCGAGAAGTTCTATACTATCTAATCATTTTCAACCTAGATATCATTTAGAAGGCATTCATTGAATTTTAACATGCTACTCATATTAAGAAACCAACGGTTATATTGAAAATTGGGTTAGAGGTTTTACTTAGGGTGATGTGGCAACACCATTGCACAAGGGTAGGCAACTGGTTGTCAAAGATGAAGGAATTAGGTGAGTTGACCTCAATTTAGAGGAAAAAAAAATGAAGGGTAGGCAACTGGTTGTCAAAGATGAAGGAATTAGGTGAGTTGACCTCAATTTAGAGGAAAAAAAATGAAGGGCGTGTTTGGTGGAGGATAAACTTAATCCGTATTAAGTTAATCCCCCTAATACCCGTTTGTTGGAAGGGTTACACAAATCCGGATTTTAGAATTTTAAAACTTGGATTTTAAACAGTAATTACTGTTCAAATCCGAGTAACTTTTCGTCTTCCCCATTTTTTTCCCTCTCTCTCGTTCTTTTTTCTTCTCTCTTATTTAAGCTCCATTTTTCATTTTTGTTTTCAATTTCTTGTATGATTGAAGGTAGCAATGGTTATTTCGTTTTCATATTCAT
>JBBMEG010000024.1:14069201-14090662 GCA_037832605.1 Cyclanthera cordifolia
GCACACATACCCTTTTCCCCTATGCAATCCCTATTTTACCCTTTTCATAATAATTATAATGTTGTGGGGTCCTTACAGAGTACCACCCTCTCCAATGGTGGCGTGACTATCCTACTTTGTAACCCTCACTTTCAATATTAATCCAAGTGCAACTTATTTGGTCAATTCCTCAAGATATTTTGCAGTTCCTTTGAGTTTATTGCAGGTATTGAGTTAAGGGCTTTCAGGTTTGTTGAGGATCTCAAATATCCCACATCGGTAAGGTGGGGAGTCCTCTAGCCACATATAACACAAGGTGGGCCACTCCTCTCATTGTCAATTGATTTTGAGATGGATGCCCACCCTTTCTAACAAGGTTCTTAACAGAATGTTAAAATAAAATAATTCCAGCCATCAATCCAGCATAAGCACGAACACAAATAAAATGAAGAAAAGATATAAACCTGATCGAAGTTGTTAGAAGACTAAAAAATGATGGCCCCTGCATTGAGAAAGAGAGAGAGAAAGAAAAAGAAAATTGAAGTATCAGAAAAGAGTTTTAGTTCTGTCAGTTCAAGAACATCATTCACCACATAAGATCATCTTTATTCAGTGGTCAAGATTTCTCACCTGAAACAACAAGCGCAACTCTCTAAGAAATAGAATGCTAGCAATAACTGTTACATAAAAAATTGAAACAGTTAAAAGTCCCTTCCAACAAAAGAGAGAAAAAAGGTTGTAGAACTGATGAGATGACTAAAGACTGATAATTATAAAAGAGTGCAACTCAGAAAATGATTCTTTTTTTTCGAAAACGGGGAAATCGTAGCATGGCTCCACTATATTCAGGATAACCATGCCCGTCTTTAGGCCAAACACCGGAAGACATTGAAGGAATAGAGACACAGGAGGTGTCTATAAATTAATGTCACAAGTGGGGTCTCGAACCTAGAACCTTGAAGAAATCACACCTTCAAAACCCAAGTCTTCGACCACCACAACACCCCTGGAGGACGACTCAGAATATGAATGCACCAATTAGTGAGGTGAACCTATATTATAAGACTTGAGAACCTATCAGATGACTTGAGGCTAGAAGCCTAGAAGACAAAACAACTCATTACACTTCATAATCAACCCTAGTGGTCAAGATGGTCTAGGTCAATCCATGGTGACAACTTACTTAAAAATTAGTTTAAATTAATTTTCTACCGGTTTGCTTGACAAACAAATAATGTAAGGTCAGACAGTAAAAAAAAAAAAACAGTTACACTTCATAATCCTTAAATCTACCATCCTCATCTGAATAATCTGTACAATTCATAAGCAAGAATATGGTAGCTTAAGATGATAGAACATGGAGCAAGTGGAATTCACAAAATACAATAATGAACAACAAGAAATACCTGCCAAGTAAGACTTTTAACACAAATTCGAATGCCGTAGAATCAAGAGCGACCATCATTTATGTTTTGTATGTTATGTAAATAAACTAATGGCAGACTGACCTGCCTGCCCCTTCAGGACAAGAGGAAGTGATTGTCCTCTTTTGTATGACCGCAAGCTCAAAATACTCAAGGCCAACAAAGCACCACCAAGTATCATTCCAAATCTAATTGCAGCAACACTTCCCGTTATCATGAAGGAAAGGAAACCACCAACAGATAGGGCCAGTCCTATATAGACCATTAGCAATAGAACAAGTCAGCAAGAGATATATAAGCTCACAAGAATTAAAAAACTGATGCGAAAACAAGTCATCTGTAAGACCTCCAATATGGCAAATGTATGCAAGGGTAAGAATATTCAGATGGAGATTGAAGACGAGGGTGATGAGAACCCAATCCCAATTGATATGGAAAGCAAAGAAGAAATGACCCCACCACCCATCTGTACGTATGTCAAAAGGGGAAAAAGGGGCAAGAGCCTAGAGGGCACGTCCAGTGGGGAGCAAGGGATAGTGGAGAGTGATTGCGCTCTCGGAACCAGAGAGAATGATGTATAAGAAGAAGTCGTGCGAGGAGGTTTTGGGTTAGAAACATATGCCTAGGAGAAACTAGAGAGCAGGGGAGAGATACCAGTTCTCTCGAATTGGCCGGGTAGTTAGATGTTTGTTCCTGCTCATTTTGATTTTTGTAATCTGTCTAGACAGTGTTATTCCTCTCATATGGTAATAATATTCTTAGGTTCATCTAGCATTGGTGTTATTGTGTGTGCGCGCGCATGGTGTTTGTGAAGTTATTGGCAGGTTGAAGATCGAACCTAACATCATCATAGATAGAATATCCAAGAACATCATCATATTCAACCCAACCATCTCCGAATGTCTTCCACTCACCCTCCTCTCTTTTTAAGATAAACTTTCATGATGGATAAAAACCAAGTATCCAAGAACATCTACCATAGAGAGAAAAGACTTCACCATCGACATAGATCTCCATTACAGAGGAAGCAGAGTTAGGCTCATATAAGCATCTAGAGACAACTTTCAGCATCTCTCTCTAATGGTCCTCTCTATCATGGATTCTCAAAAGTTTCTACACACTATTATCAACCCCTCTCAACCACAAGGTTTTTTCTAGAGACAAGGATAGATGATTATGCACTTTGGTTAGAAAAAGCCAGCAACCGAAGAGGATATATTGCAGAACTCACCAAACAGAAGAACAATGGAACCATTAGCAAACTGGTCATCCCCATTGGAGCAGAAAGAATGGGTTGGTTCACCTTTTATTCATTACTCCAAGGACCTCTCTCTGGTAAAAGAAATGAATGTGACTTCAATGCCACTCTACCAACCATCAAGCCATTTATTTCTGAGTCAATTACAGAGCAACACACCAGGCCCACTGACTTTGTTCAAAGCTTTCAACCACAAAATCAGACCAAGTATTTTTATGATAAGATTAACGAGGAAGGTTCATACAAGCAAGCTCTGATTAAAGGTAACAAAGTCACTAAAAATCCGTTCTCTAATATCAAACAAAAACAGAGCTTCTTTGGAATCATTACAAAGCTACTGATTCAAGAACTACTATGGTTTCTTCGGTCATCAACAAGCACAGCGAAGGTTCTAAACACAAGACTCATCCCAACAACATTGCTAACAAGGGTCGGAAAAAGATGAACCTTGTATACAGAAGAAAAACAGAGAATTTATCTAGGCTCCATCCATCGAGTGTTTAGATAATTGGAATAATAGTGACCCATCCTTGTTATCTCACAGATTAATCAATCAATCATGGACAGATCCATTTATTGAAGCTGAATTCAGTCGATCTCAATTCGATCGGCCGGAGGAACACGCCGGAAAGCCACAACAGAGTCCATCGGAGAAGACTTCTGAAATACTATTGGGGATTTTCGAGACTGACAGTGACAATACACAACAACTATTGTATTGTCCACAAACTGATGGTGACTTCCCGAAATTACTCTGTCAAACAGGTACTTCTTCTCCTTTTTTGGGGCCCAATGAGGTACCTAACATTAACCACCAGATATCTCCTTTAACCATTAACCCCCAACCATTGACCCCTCCATCTAGCCCTGAACCTCATCCACATCAAACATCCCTCGACTTACCCCATCCCAACCACACTTGGTCTGATTTTGTGGTTGAAAGCTTATTTTCGACTCCAAGATCCATCCTTCCCAATATCTGGTGGTGGTTATCCCTTGGCTTCACACTTTGAGTCTGGACATATTACCTTTGCCAACCAAGGTCTCCAAATTGATGAGAGATACAAGGAAGAGGAACAACCAGTACTGAGAAGTCTGCAACCTTATTGCCAATATCAATTATGATGTTGAAGACACTTCACAGGATGGGCCTATCAATGATTTATGAAGATAATCTCATGGAATGTTAGAGGTTTGGGAAAATGGGAGAAAAGAGCTATGGTTAAAGAGCTTATATTGAAACATAATCCTACTTTGGTTATTCTATAAGAAACAAAGGCCAAAGCCATCGACAGAGCACTCATCAAATCTGTCTGGAGTGCCCGAGATGTTGCCTGGAATTCTCTAGACTCCGTCGGTTCATCAGGAGGAATCCTTTTGATGTGGAACGACCCAACTATTACTGTGAATGATATTGAAACAGGTATGTTCACTCTTTTATGTACTATCTCTATGGTTGATGGGTATTCATTCAAATTACAAGGGTTTATGGTCCATCACTAATAGATCATTCCCCATTATTTTGGGATGAACTTTCAATTTCGCATCCCGCCATAATTTGCCATGGATTTTGGTAGGGGACTTCAATGTCGTTATATGGATTCAGGAAAGATCTGATGATAGAAGACCATGGTCGGACTTTAGAAACCCTCCAACATTGTCTAGACTGGATAGATTCCTGGTTAGTGCAACTACACAGGACCATTTTAAAGGATTGTATAGTTCTAGACTTGAGAGACAGATCTTCGATCATTTCCCAATTCAGATTAAGCTTGGCGACACTCATTGGGGGCCTACACCTTTCCGATTCAAGAATGTGGTTAGAACACTAGGATTTCCTCCCTATGTTGAAATATTGATGGCTCAACACTCCTCTTAGGGGATGGCCAGGTCATGGCATTATTCAGAAATTGAAAGCTTTTAAGTTTGTGGTCAAGGAATGGAACAAATCTACTTTTGGCAACACTATTGACAAGAAGCATCAACTCACCTTAGAACTAGCCATTTTGGATGATATTGAAGAGTCTGGCACATTGTCTACTCTACAAATACATCAGAGATTATTGACCAAATCTCAACTTTCTGAAATCATAATTAAAGAAGAGACACATTGGAGACAACTCCGTAAAACAGCATAGTTGGAGCATGGTGATACCAATTCCAAACTGTTCTATAGAGTCATGGCAGCAAGAAGACGCAAGAGTGCGATCTTCGAATTGCTTTCTAGTAAAGGCACTAGCATTTTCCAAGATGTTGAGATTGAGGAGGAATTCCTTTTATTTTACCAAAAATTATACAGTAAACAGGCAAACATTGGTATTGTTCCACATCTATTGGATTGGTCCCCCATTTCCAACAATCAAGCTGCCTCTCTCGAAGCACCATTCACTGAAATCGAGATATGGGAAGCTCTTAAGAATCTTGGCACTAATAAAACTCCGGGACCAGACGGTTTCATTGCTGAATTCTATAAAAAATCATGGAACATCCTCAAACTTCACATTGTGAGAGCGTTGCATGAATTTTTTAAGAATGGTATTATTAACAATAGTCTCAAAGAGACAAACATTTGCCTTATTCCGAAGAAAACAGAAGCCAAATCGGTATCCGACTACCGACCAATCAGCCTCATATCTTGTATGTACAAAATTATTGCAAGGGTTCTTTCCCAACGTTTAAAGAGAGTTCTTCCAGACACAATTACTCAGTACCAATCTGCATTCATTGAGAAGAGACAAATCCTAGATGCGTCCTCATTGCCAACGAGATCATTGATGAATGGAACTGAAAACATAAAAAGGGTGCGGTCATTAAGCTGGATATCGAAAAAGCCTTCGATATGGTTGATTGGGACTTCTTGGATCAGATTCTTCAAAAAAAAGGATTTGGGCTCACTTTGAGGAAATGGATTCGGGGTTGTATATCTTCCCCTAGCTATACGATAATCATAAATGGGAAGCCACAAGGTAAAATCAATGCAACTAGAGGCCTTAGACAAGGCGATCCCTTATCTCCCATTCTTTTTTATCTTGGTGGCTAATTGTATGAGTAGAATGATTATTCAATACGAGATTGACAAACGAATTTGTGGTTTCAACATTGGAAACATAAATGTTTCTCGTCTACAATTTGCAGACAATACCCTCCTATTTTCTACTCACGATGGGGCTGCCATTGAGAATCTGCTAAAGATTCGAACTATTATCGGGGCAATAGATTAACATCTCAAAAACCGAGATTCTAGGTCTTAACATTAGCGAGGCTGAGACAATTAGTATTGCGAACGCATCAACTGTAAAGCAGGGACTTGGCCATCCACTGGGTCTTCCATTGAATGGAAATTCTAAGACCATTCACTTTTAGGATGCCCTTATTGAAAAGATAGAGAGAAAGCTTCAATCATGGAAACACAGATTCATCTCCAAGGGAGGAAGGCATACCCTGATTCAAACCACTTTACCTAACCTCTTGACCTATTACCTATATGTATATAAGATGCCTACAGCTATTGCAACAAGATTGAGAAATTATTCCAAGACTTCCTTTGGAAAGGGTGCAATAACGATTTCGGCATTCACTTAGTCAAATGGAATTTGGTCACATTACCGATTGATTTTGGAGGTCTTGGTATCCATAAAATAAAAATGAGGAATGAAGTTTTATTAGCCAAATGGATTTGGAGATATGGCATTGAAAAAGACGCTCTATGGAGAACAATCATTGACAACAAATACGACGGATCCCCTTCATCTCATACACCTGGTTCAAAGTCCTTAAAATCGGCTAGAGGCCCTTGGAAAGCTATTTATGCATTTGCCCCATTGGTTTTGGATAAGACTTCTTATCTCGTTAAAGATGGATCGTATGGCTGAATGGCAGCCCACTTTCTACACAATTTCCATCCCTCTATGAACTTTCTAACAACAAGAATATTAAGGAGAAAAAGGCATGGATCCCCTCACAAAAGATTTGGCATGTATCTGCGTAGAAGTCTCAAGGACAACGAGATTACTGATTTTACAGCAATTCTCAACTTATTGGAAGGTATGCAGCTCTCGGATGGTAAAGACGGTTGTATATGGACTCCTGATACAAACAAAGGCTTCTCTATCAATTCTCTTACGACAGCAGTGTACGACGAGTTTGAGAATCCTTCCTCAGTTATTATGGATGCAATATGGAAGGAAAAATACCCCAAAGAGATCAAATTCTTCATTTGGGAACTATATCACAAAGCCATCTCCAACATGACAAATTACAAAGAAGGATGCCGCAAATGCATCTATCTCCACAAATGTGTTCTGTGTGCAATAACAGTTTGGAATCACAAGCCCATCTTTTTATTAATTGCACACATGCCACATACTTTTGGAATTTCATTTGTGAAGCATTCAAGTGAAGCACTCCCCTTCCTAACGATACTACTGCATTATTGACAATCATGCTTACGGGCCATCCATTCAAGAATTCATCTAAAATCCAGCGGGAAAGCTTTATTGGAGCATTTTGTTGGCACACATGGTTGGAAAGGAATAGTAGAATCGTCAAAGATCGCGACACCACAACCGAGAGCATCATTGGAAAAATTACCTCTACTGTTGTATTTTGAAATCAATTATCTCCTTTATTCTATAATAATAGTTATGACTCTCTCAGTCAAAATTGGAGAGCCCTATTGTAATCATGGATTATCTTATTATGTATGACTAAATTTCATCATTAATGAAATTGTTTCTTATCCAAAAATCATAGATAGAATATCTTGAAAAGGAAATGTTGCAAAATAATCAGATATTAGATCCTTTCCAGTTATCCTATATGAAGGTTTCTTTCCATCTAAATTGAAAATTGACTTGGATGAAATGCTAAAGTAGAAGATAAAATAAACTACTATACTGTAAAGCAAAGTTGATCCTACTCCATTCAAACCTTACATGAAGTTTGATAATACATACCATATGGTATCCCGTAATAGAAGTCCTTAGCTTTTGAAATATCACGTAAGTCGTCGTTTGGAGAAGTAAATATTTCTACAATCTCCTTAACTTCTTCAGGATAATTCTCTGCAACACCGGCAATATATTCTTTACCTTCTTCACTGAAATCTTGCACTATTAAAGCCAAATCTTCCTTTGCCTTATCAGCTTGAATTTTCAAAAGCTTTGAAGTTTCATTCAAAGCAACTAATGCTTTCTCAGAGTATTCCTCGTATGCATCTTTCAAAATGGCTTGCATCTTCAGAGCATGTTCTTTAAAGGAATCTAAAGCATTTTCCCATAACTCCTGTGCCTTATACGCATCAAAATTGATATCTTTTCCATCTTTCTCCCTTTCAATTTTTGAATGCTGATAATCCAAAAAAAAAAACAAAACAAAGGGGAATATCAATCTACATTCAATTTATATAATCAACTATCCCCCAACATATAAGTTCACAGATCACATTTAGAATGTGAACATAATTTTATAATTAAAGTAACACGCATTCATTTTCAGATAATGTGAAAAATCCTTATTCACCATGCTTGAACTTGCATGTATGTGCATTATTAACATCATTGCAATCATTCTTTGATTCAAGTTTGGGCTAAACAACCCTAAAGTAAAAAATCTTTGAGTGTAACAAAATCAATCAATATTCAAAGTGGCTTGGCTGGACAATTGCTCAATGTTGATTGATATAATTAAATTTATTCCAACCCATCATCTTAAGCATTTGGGTTGATTGGTGGTTTAACACAAATCAACATGGTATCAGAGCCAAAGGTCTTGAGTTTGAATCTGTAGGGCGTTTTCTTAAATTTCTAAGCTCACATGTGAGGAGCGTTGGTTGATATTAATTAAATTTATTTCAATTTATCAGCTTAAACTTTTGAATTTAAATATGACCTTGCTATACTTTAATTGGTCGATATTGTAATCCATAATACACACAAATTACCATGGTCCACATCGTCCTCCTAGTCGCATTCATTAATTACTCGAGTCAAATTCAGAATAGAAAATTCAACTCAACATTCTTCATCCAAAACCTGACCTAAACTCTGCACCACGAACCTCGTCGTCTTAGTAACATTCAATAATTACAGGAGTTAATTCTTTTTTTGATATCTATGAGTGTCAGGATCATCTTACTCGCACATCAACTAGTCTCACGAGACATATCGTCTAACCCTCAAGACATACTGTCTGATGCTACAAGTGTCAAGGAAATCCACTCATGGATTGAATCAACAACCTTTTGTTTTTGTTTATTGTAACCACTAGGATACCCATGTGTTTGATTACACAAGTCAAAATTAGAGTTCCCAAATTCCACAAGCCGATATCCTAAACTAACCTCAATTCCACAAAACACTCAACAACAACTACATTCTCATTCAACACCAACAATTCAACACTATAACATAACATAATTTCCCCATACCGACTCCTCGTGGGAGGCCGCAAACGCCACGATCCGTCGACTTAACGAACACGGCCGACATGGGGATAGAAACCCATTACGTGGAAGTATGTTAGCAACAAAGGAAACCTTACAGCCTCCATGGAACCGCTGAGACGAAAATGGGCGGGAACGAACAGGGAGAACAGTAGACATTCTGAGGTTGAAAGGGGAAGAGTCGGTGGGGCAGAGGGTTGGATTGAGGCCTAAAAGAGACTCCATTAGTAGAAGAAACTAAAGCAGAGGAATAGAGAGAAAAGAACAGAGAAATGGGGGTTATGGCCTGGAATTCGAGGCACCCGAGAAGAATGGCTGTTAGGGTTCTTATAGAAATGGAGAATGGAAGGAGAGATTTGTGCGAAATGGTGCAACCAACGGTAGAGCAATCAGAAAGATTTGGTTGTTTTGGCCTCTGGGTTTGGTACAAAGTATCAAGAAACGCTTTGGAGGGGAGAGGATTAAACAATCCCTTATTAAGAATTATTGTTAACCATTAGAGTAACTAATTATTTATTTATTTAAAGATTCACATTAATAATGATTAAGAAATTAAATTCTGGTTTGAAGTTTGATTTTATTAGTGATTGAGTATGCTTGTTGTTGTTCCCTCCTTTTGTTAACTTATTTCCTTTGGAGGAGTACTCAGAATCTTTTGAACTTATGCTTTGATGATTTAAACCATTAAGGAATTGATAAATTACTATGTTTCATTAAATGATTACAAGGTTATTTAATCCATGCACTTGGGGTAAGGGTTTTGAGGGGCCTTAAAGGGTCGGGTCTTTACATCTAAGAAGTTAAAATATAATTTTCATTT
This sequence comes from Cyclanthera cordifolia, assembly GCA_037832605.1. Lineage (NCBI taxonomy): Eukaryota > Viridiplantae > Streptophyta > Magnoliopsida > Cucurbitales > Cucurbitaceae > Cyclanthera > Cyclanthera cordifolia. Next base: position 14,079,125 of record JBBMEG010000024.1, read on the forward strand.
TATTTGGTTAATGAAGAGTCTTCAACTTTTGATTTGTATACTCCAACCAGTGATTGATGATTATCAATTTAGCGACATCAATACACATCCAAAAATCAAAAGATCATGTATTCAAGTTTCGATCAAGGTTTCTAAACTCAAAAAAATAAAATAAAATAATAATAATAATAAATTAAGCCACAAAAGACATGTGAATCAGATTTCAATTCTCTGCTTTACCTTTACTTGGTTCAATCGGGAAGGAAGGAATGGAACATGTTCCCATCTTCTTGTTCTACTTTTCAAAGTAACCTAATTGTAGGACAATTTTTTTGAAAGGGACTTGAATGAATGAATGGCATCTTCACTAACCCTGCTCAAAAGTTTAGAACAACTTCGAACTTCCCGTCCTATTTTTGTATCTTGAATTTGTGAATGTCCAAACCAGTTTAACACACACGTCGACTGTCTGACCATTTAACATTTGACTGTCAATGTAACGAGCATTAAATTAATTACTTAGATAAGTGGCAAACATGAGAATGAACCATTATCGTCATTAAACACTTTCCATCGCTTTTAAAATTTTCTATTGTATCTCTATTGTTGTTATATTATTGGTTAAACTTAATAAATATATTTTTACCTTACATCTCATTTATTTCTTTAATTTTGACCATATGTGTATGAGTAAATCACAATTTCAAAATAAACTTCCCTGATTCTTGAAAGAGACATTTTAGGCAAATTTCTAAACTTTTTGCTTTAGTAAAAAGTCATATGATAATTATATTAAAGCAAGAGTATTTATGTCTTAAATAATTTAAATATTTTCTTATTTTCTAAATACATGTATACATTTGCTAAATTTTAACATTTGGCTAGATGCTTAATATTTTATAGTAATTTGGCTATTTAGGTAAAAAAGTAAAAAAAAAAAAAAAAAAAAAAAAAACTAAATGTGAGTATTATTGAAATGTGAGAGGTAAAAATGTGCGGTTTTGAAATATATGGATCAAATTGAAGCTAAAACTCAAACCTAGAGATTAAGAGATTTTTTTTTTCAAAATTAAAGGAGTTAAAACAATTCGAGAAGACTCGATGAAAAGGGAACAAATATTCACCTCAATTCTACATGTTGGAATTTAACTACCCAAAACAAAGAAAAAACAACCCTAATTAGGTTCTAACCAATTCGAAGCATGACATTAACAAACATGAAATACTAAGACTCTAAAATATAAAAATATTGAATAATTATCAGTACAATCTTGATTATCTTTTGACATGCATTGAGAATAATTGGACAAGAAACCTTCACGTACTCTAGAATGGAAAAAAAAATAATATATAATATATATATAACTCCACCAAAGCAAAATGAAGAAGATATGATCCCACAAGAGACCTTCAAGTATCCTAGAATGACCAATGTTCAGCATAATTTATTCACTAGTTCCATTATGGGACACACTAAGAAACACACTACTACAATAACCAACATAAATTTGCAATAGAAATTATAACTATGCATGATAAATAAAAGAAAAACACAATATCATATAATACCTCCGTAACAAGAATCATGAAACTAAAATACTAAAATAACAAGAGAGAAACTGCCGCAATAGCCTGACAAAAAAACATAACGATTTAAGCGAATTGATAGTTTGGTCCCAAAAACCAAACAGGCTCAACTAAGCCGAGTGGTTGAACAAAAAATAAAACCGGTTCGAATGAATCAAGGGTCTGATTTAGGGTTTGGTTCGAACAAGCTCTCTAGCTTTCCAAAAGACAGACCTAGCTTACATAGAGATGTGACCTTTACCTTACACTTTTTTCACCGTGTATCGTGAATCGAGTTACCCTCCTTGTTTCCTCTCACTACCACCACACTGGTGAGCAACGTGGCCACTATCGAAGACGACGAAAATGCATTCCTTTCATTTTCCTTCACCACCTGCATCTTCTTCGAGGTTATGAAGACCTTCGTTGACCCTTTACCTTCTTCCCTCGATCAAAGGGATCGAAATGTTCCCTCATCCACTTCTTTTGCTCCTCTTCGGTATAAGCTTTTGTTGATTTATTTTATTAATTATCTATCTTTATTTGTATTCTTCCTTATGTATATTTTCCTTGTCTCGGAAATCGCCTTATTCTAATTTGAGATTTTCCCTATTTGAAAAAGGCCAATGTAACACACAGAAATAATGAATAAGAACTTCATTCTATTCTACAAAATCACAGTGATCGCCACCTATATCTTCCAAAATTAGACCAAAACCCATCCCTTCTTTATCTTCCTTCACTTCAACCCAACCATCTTCCTCAACCAAAACTCTTATCACCCAAAACCAGGCAAACAAAAGTAAAAAGCAACGACCAACGTACTTTTGAGTGGCACCAACGTTCTTCCTCGACTTTTCAAGCCACTCCAAACAAGCAAGCAAAGATATCTTTGACAAGTTCAAAAATCAGCTTCATTGAGCTCCACCTCAAACTCCTAAGAAGCTCTACCATCTTGGCTACAAAAGGATTTCATAACTTAGTCAAAATCATAAAATTAAATTAGAGAAACTAAAGTTAAATTTAGAGAAAAAGAGATTGGAAATATGTTTCTTAATATCAAAATTAAACAAAGGGGTTGTCCAACCCCTCCCCATCCAAATCTTTAAACGCCCCTTGCAATCATTGAAGTATATATATTTGCATATTAGAACTAAGAATTAAGATATTCGACCGAAAGGGTTGATGACACGTTGGTTTCATTATTTGGAGGTAATCTAAATCAACACCACGATCATGGGTTCGATCCTCATCAATTATGAATCTAAGAGCTGAAAAATGCATATCTTGGAGATCCGAAACCTATACCAAATACAACGTCACTTTCGCAATTGTTAAACTAAAAAAAAAAATAAAAGTGTTGCCTCTCGAGAATTAGTATCATAACAGAAATAATAAAGCCTAGAAAACAAGACCAAAAAGGAACAAAAAAGAAAGGGCTGTTCGCAATTAACAAAGTTTTTTTAATATATATTTTATAATTTCAATCCATAAATTTAAATTCAGAACAACTAATAATCTACCACTTGGTTATGTTCATCAAACTGCAACAATTCGTTTCCAAGTTTGATGAAACCATTATATCTTCAGGTATTCTACTTCTACCTACAATTATCCAGGGCTGTCATTTCTCAAGCATAAACAACTCAATAGTTAAGCAACGAGTATTTTACTCTCAACACAATTTTACCCTTTTCCACGCCGAGTTTCCCGCCTGTAACTAACCAGTGACCTGGAGGATCTTGAGGCCCCTTGCACATCTCCATCATGTCGACGAGCTTCGCCAGCTTGTTGCCTTGTATGTTTTTCGAACCTGAACTAGAATCATCAGCATGGTTGCCACTATCACTAGAAGATGCTAGTTTTTTTGACTTGTCGTTGAACAAATGATCCCATGATGTTCTTCGTATTGTGCACCCTGGCAATCTAGAAAATAGAAGTTTCATGTACAAAACGTTTCTTGATCCGAAATCCCAGACTCCAAGCTGGACTCCAGTCACTATGTAGACGCCAGACAGCTCTCCCATGAAGGTTTCGGGGTTTTCGATAGGCGCAGTGCTCACGTGCGAAAAGTTCTTCCACTTGACTGGCTCGAACCATCGACTATCTTGTTCCTCTGGCCCCTGCCACTTGGGAGCACCAATTGCAATGTGGGTGTCCCAGTACGGCTGCAGGATTTTTGGAAGAGTAGCTAAGTGTTGAAGATGGATACTTAACCGATTTTTCTTGTTCCCTTCGAGAGACAAACGCATACCGGTCACTGGCTTACGTCCTATTGATATCTGAATTAGGATTGAGCCATCATTTTTTCATCAGAAAAGATTACTTGCCAGAAACAATTGGAGGCATTTTTAATATCAATGATCCGTAAACACAACAATATCAATGTGGCTAATGGATATAACATATTAGTGCATGAACTAATAATAATCAAAGAGCCAAGTAATAAGAGAAAGATAAACAAAGGAAAACCAATTTAAAAATTAGCGCAGTGAAAAAACTACAAGACTGGAATAGAAGTACAGTTCAAAATCCAGATCAATGAAAACCTTTTCTTTTTATTGCATTAGTGTGATTAGTCACTGGAGGAGGGAGTGTGTTAAGGATGAACAGTCAGGATGAAAAGCCACTGTTTTGCAATTTTTCTGTAATCTAAATTCAAAATATGATGACAGATTGGGTACCAAAAAATTATAAATTTAATCTACGGAGTCTCGGAATTAATTTTCTATAAGTTTTATTGGTATTCAAATGACAAATGTTGTAGGGTTGTATTTTCTGTTGCAAAAATAGTTGAAATGCACATAAGCAGATCCACACTCACAAATATTAAAAAAAACAAAAAACATGCAGATTAGAAGCAGCATGCTATACTGGTCAATAATGAGAAAAATAAATGAATGAAAAATGTTTTGCCATAGTTTTCTACAGCTTGATACTGACATCAGAAGACCTTTGTTTCATTGTTTGTTTGTATTCTCTTGTTTAAGTATGAAATAAGAATAAAGAGCAGATGGAGGAGGCTATATAAAATCCTGATTCCTTTAAATATGTACAATTTCTGAAAAGTTATCATTCACATCAAATTCATTGAAGCGCAAATCCGATAAGAAAGCCACAGTGAATTCATACCTGCTCTATGCTGACATATAGCTTTTGCCCCATTATGCTGAACTGCAAAGACGGGCATACTGGTTCTTTTCTTTGACGGCCAGGAATCGAGTCATGTACAGGAGCCCATACCCGAGGAATCTGAAACTCAAGGAAATATCTAAGTTCTTCTAATGGGGGCTTATCTGCAAAAAAAAAAAACATCCAGATCAAATGTAAGGGATTAGAGGTGGATCATTACTAAGATAGCAGCTGCAGTACCATGCTAAAGAGCACAAATACACTTACATTCAAGATAGAGAAGAATAGCTCGAGTTAAATGCTCCTTCCCAGCTACACCATCAAGGAGAGCAGTTATAGGGTGGAAAGTCATCTCGATAACATCTGGAGAGGACCTAACTGTTTTTGCCCACCGGATATGGCTTTGTTCCAAGTCATCTCCTCCTCTTCTCCGGAATATGACCGTGACGTCCTAATTAATTAAAAGAGAAATTACTCTACATAGCAACTTTTCATTCATCTATTTTAATTATAACATTTTTTTAAAAATAATTCCTACATAGCAAATTTTCATTCGTTTTTTCAAGAATTCCAATTTCAACCCTCTTTTCAACAAACTGATTGAAGACGGGTAGTGAGTTGATAGAATCTTTTAGCAAACTGATTGAGTCTATCGGTTAAACTACTAATTGAAGACTATTAGATGAACTACTGATTGAAGGCTATCAGCTGAACTGATTGAAGCTATCAGTAGAACTGATTGAGGCGAGGGCATTTTAGTCATTTTATGTAAACGACCCATTTTTCTACTACATAGAAAATATTTTCAAAATTTTGCTATACATGAAATTTTTTTTGTTTTTTTAGCTATACATGAAAAATCCCCTAATTAAAATATAATAAATACGTAATTAGCCACAAGTAATTGAATCATCCATGAATCAATATTTGCAACCAAAGCAATGAAAAACTATAATGTTAAAGGTTTCTGACAGTGAATAGCATTGCAAAACATATCAAATGGTCAGAATAAGAAATGGATTGGATTATAATAAGTGTCTAGTGTGTAAAATCAGTCCTCCAAATAAATAACATAATTTCCACATACTTCTTTACCAGAGGGATATGAAGCAGAGGTGGGCTGAGGATATACCCCTTGGTTGTTGAACAGTCCACCGTCAAGGCTCTGCAATATTTAAATAAGATAAGAAATATTATACAAAGTAAACTAAGTGTTCCAAAAAACTAACTGCAGGGTTTGAAACTTCTGTAAACGACCTTTTCCTTAAGTTTTATACTTCCAGAACCCGTTTCGCCTTGTGTGTCAGAGAACCTCTGATTCGCAATGTCCTGTAGGTATCTCTTTACCTCCATGGTTGACAAAGGAGAAGACTGGTGCTGTTTTACATATATCACATCTTTTCCACCAATGGTTAGAGATGTGATGACATGCGTCCCAAAATTTTCAATAAAGCTGCCAGTAGGGAAAAAAAACTACAGATAAGGAAGAGATTGTCATTATTAGGGGTGTTCATCGGTCGGTTTGCGTTGGTTTTCGGTGAAAATTGACACCGAACCGACCATATTGATATACTTGAAAATGAAACCGAATCAACAGATCAGTTAAGTCGATCCATTTGTTCGGTTAAGTCGGTCGAATCGATCGGTAAAATCAGTTAATTCATTTAATATATATTTTTCTTTTATTAAAAAACATATTTATCATACTATTTTTTTATTGAACATTTAAGAATTAATTTTAATAAAATGAAAATATCAACTAATTTTTAGATATACATTTAAAATTAAGTTAATTTAACAATAATTTAATAAGTAAAATCTAAGTAAATAAATGAAAATATTAATATTATATAAATGAATTTTTTATTAACCGGACCGAAAAAGTTTCGGTTTATTATTTTTCTAACCGACTCCAACCGACATATACATGAAAACCGACCGACCGCCCTAAATTCGATCAGCTTCAGTCAGTCGAATCGGTTTTCGAGGAATGCATCGGTTTTCGAGTAATGCATGAACACCCCAGTCATTATATCACTTGCAAGAATGAGAAGACTTCCCACCTAGCCAAGGATGGTGGATCCCAAGAAGTTGGAACAGCCCGTTTTACGTTTTCTTGTAACACCAATTGGTTACTCGTCAACTGAAATTTCGCAAGCGGAATATAAAATCCATCAGTGGAAAGGTTCTTTGCTGCTGCAGCATCAATCAGCTTTGAACCAGTGAAGCCAAATGCACTATTAAAACTACCAGATGGATAACCTTCAGAAAGGCCATTCTTTTGATTAAAATAATCTACCATCTGCAAGTCATAATTTTCAGTGCATTGATCAGTCCACCAGCAAGAACAACAGAAGCTCCAAGGATAGTACATTATTCATAATCTACACATTATAATTATGAGTAAAATGCTATATTTTTTAAATCAAGTCACATCTATAAAGATCAAAATAGAACCATTTACATCAAAATTTATGAATGTCTAATGACAAGTGAATAAACGCAGCCAACCGGACATCAACTAAATTTACAGTTTCTTCTTGGCACACTCGTGAGTCGATACAAAACTTTTGGCAATTACTTACCAGTTTAACTTTCATAAATAAGTGACAGTTAATAGCAAGTTCCTAAATTGGAGGCATCAACTATCAAGTACCTTTATACATACAGAATCAAAGAAAGGCTTCATTTCTTAATTTTTTTTTTAAAAAGAACTTTAGTTTATGTGAAGAAGAGATGACAAGGTAACTGACCATAATACAAAGTCTAGGGTATTATAAAAGTTATTTCAAACTTCATCGATTCTATAGCACCAGAATATAGTAAATATGGATAGAGATGCATCTTTATCCAACCTTTCGACTGGCCAGGCAAGATAAATATAGTTTTCTTATTTTTGGAATAAGGAACAATTTCATTGATAAATGAAAAATGAGTTAAAACTCCAAACACCTACAGGTGATTACACGAAAGAACTCTAATTAGAGATTAAAAAAAATATATTTATATATAAAAGCGACAAAAGCTAAAAGGTTGAACAGTTTCCACCACAAAAAAGCTGAAGAAAGAACCATATTTTGAAAAGCGATCAAATGAAGAAAATACATCCATAAATATTCTGCTGTTTCTTTCAAGCCAAAGATGCCACAAGAATGCGTGAGCAATCGCTAGCTAAAGCGAATAACCATGAATCATAATCACAACCCATTATGAAATCATAATCACTAACAAACTAAGACAGTATATAACTAACTTTAGATCAATGTTTTGTAGTCCTAATTCCAATTTACTCAGAATAAGCATAAATCCTAACTTAAAGTCACCTTCAGACGATTCCATAATCATATTGGTTCATGACACCATCATAAATAACAGAGTACAAACTAAAAAAAATCATAAATTCCCAATACATGAAACAAAAGTTATTGAAAAATTATTTAGTTAGTTTTTTACCTCATGGAAACTACAAATTCCAGAAGATCGATGCCCAATAGGATCCTGGAAGTTCTTGATGTCCCAGGAAACATTGAGCAAAACTACATCATCATACAAACAAATATCTCTAGTGTGTTCATAATCAAGCTCAACTACAGTAGAACCAGCTACACCTTTACAATAGAGTAATCTTGTATCAAAATTTACATCAAACCCTCTCCCAAGTGCCTGTACAGCGTTAATAGCAGTGTGCAGGGCAGTTCCACTTTCCTCCATTTCTCATCCAAAAAACTCTCTAACAAGAACAGAAACAAGATTAACCTCTCATCTTTAGATCAAAATCAAGCAACCCCAAATCGAAACGGTACAGGCCCACCTGAAAATCTTGTGTTTATTTCCCTGAAACCCCACGAAAATTAGGGTTTTATTCTTGTTGCTGCACTCCTCAATCGAGCTTCTCATTGATTCCAAGTCGAACTCCACCTCTTCTTTTTCTTCTTCTTCTCTTCTTCCCGCTTACGGATCTTCAAATTCAATGGAAGATAATCCGAACCCAAATCCTCAGAAATTTCCAGAATCCAATTGGAAATATGCATTGACTTGTGTTTGAACTCGGCAAGGGAATCTATGGAGTGATTTCAGGCCATGAAATGGGTATCAGAAATCGTAGCCATTGAAATCGATTGCTGAAAACGTAGGATCGGTTCCGAGAAGAGAAGAAGACTTTGATCGAAGATTGGAAGGTGGAATAGAATTCTCTGGTCTTCGCTTCCCTCGTTTTCACGAAACGAAAATCAATTTCCTGCTTGAGCAAGAATTCTGTAGCTTCCTTTTCAATCTTGCGTATTAACATTCACAAAATGTCAAAATCTTATCGCTTAATTGCTTCTAATTACCTCTAATTACTTCTAATTACCTCTAATTACTTCTAATTGCTGTTTAACTTAAGCTTTTCAGTTCAACAATCATTTCTATTTTAATTTTTGAAATTAGCTTAGGACAATTAATAGATTAAAGGTTGAATTGTCTTTTCATGAACGGTAAATAATCTATCTTCAAGAACCTCTAGTTTGTATTTGATGTTAAATAATCACCATTAATTGCTTGATTAAATTCCACATTTACCTGTGTTCGGTTGAATTTCTTCCCTTTGACATTCAAAATACTTGCCAAAAAATGACAGTAAAAAAGTACAACCAGAGAGATGAGTTATTTTGTTTACCATGATGACTAGCATTTCAAAGTCAACCTCAAGATTTTGTATACAATTCTAATCTCAAATCACTCACGTCAAACATTTTTTTTTTAATGCATGAAATGTTCTTAGCTCGAATGAATGGATGCCGATTGTTCTTCACACCTCAAATGCAACTAAATCAACTCAGATTATTTAATTCTAAATCATTTGCAATGAGGTGAGAAGATAGTCAATTCAATACTAGTCTAATTAGGCCACGTTAAGATTGGACTAAGCTAGAATATCTAGTTAATTAACCGACCTAATATGTTTCTCTAAGGTATCATCACATAATATACGTGAAAGCAAACTCTCATCTTACATATAAGTAAAGCCTACCTAATTCTATGTATAACCAAAATAATATTGTATAGATTTACTTTATAAAAAAAATAAGTAAGCAAATTGTTATCGAGTGAAACCTAATTTATAAAATTTCACTTTTTCTATATTGAGGCCATCTTTAAGCAACAAGGAGCCTTGCACTATACTGAATTGTGTCCCGTCTTTATTATTGGAAAAAAAAAATATATATTCTGCTTGAAGCGGCTTACCTCCTTCCTGTATTGTACAGGTCGACTGCACAGACTCTCAAAGATATGACATTTCGACCTCCCCCAATATATGAAACAAACAATAAGGAAAGGAAAGACAAAACATAAATCATGGATCAACAAAGCTCCCTCGAGAACTCGCTTAATAATAAGAAAGAGACATCTCATGTTAATACCATAGAATCAAGTTCAATCATATTCATGGGAATTTTGTAAATATTATATCCCGAAATGTTTACACCCTCTCTTCTTTTCTTTCTTTTTTTTTTCTTTTTTTTTTTTTTGTAACTTGTCAATGTGAGAATTATTAATTTCTCTCCAAATATATTATTCTGTTCCTGAGAAAATTCTGGTCACTTCATCCCTAAAATAAATATATATTTCATTATTATTGTCTCAAAAAGTTTGGCTAAAATTGATTTCAGCAATTATTAAATTCATAAGAACAAAATTTATGCATGAGACAAATTGGGCCTTATAGTAATCCTTTATTAACAAATATAAAATTAATGTAACAAATAAATTAACTTCTTTTGAGTATATAAGATAGAGAAAAAGCTTAAAGCAGATTCTCATGCATTCATACTCCAAAAAATTAGAAATAAATAAATAAATAATAATAAAAAATATATATAATTTTTTTTTTATTATTATTATTTTAAGTTTGATCATTCTTAAGGACCACTCCCTTCAATTTCTTTTTGGCTCTATTTCACATCTTTAAAGATTCATCATTCATATGGCTTTGGCTAACCTAGAAAATATCTATGTTTTTTTTTGTAAATATAGCCCTAGTTCATAACTTTTAAATCAGGTTGATTTATACAAAAATAATAATATAAAATAAAAAAGAAAAAAATTACTATTTATGTCCATGAATTTTGAAATTTATTTCGTTATGCTCCATAAATTTTTAATAACTTAATTGTAGTATCTGAATTTTGAGATTTATTCTATTTTAGTTCATAAATTTAAAAAAGTTCTGATTTTAATTTTTAAACTTTGGATTCTTACAAAAAAAAAAAAAAAAAAAAACAAACAAACAAACAAACTTAAAATTGGTTATTTGGTGAAAAAAAAATTTCATTTAAAAAATTACCAGTTCTTCAAATGAATTTAATAAATTTTAGAAATGAGTTCACATATTATCTTTATCTTTTGTTATATTAAATTATTAACAATATTAAATTAATTTTCATTCCCATTAATCTAACATTTATTACGAATCAATTCTCGCGTATTATTTAAGTACATGAACTAAAGTAACACTTTTAATTATTCAGTAATTAAAACGAAGCAAATCTAAATATTCAACAATTAAAATTAAACTTTTTAGAAACTTTAAGGTCCCCACAAAAATTGTGATTTGCCATTTTAAAGAGGATTTTTCATTAATAACACAAATTGGGGAAAATAATTTACCAACATCAAAATTTTAGGAAAAATTTATAAATAGAGATGGTCATTTTTTCTTGGAGATCCGGCTCATAACCGGGCGGGAAAATTCCCGGTTAGGCGGGGAACGGGGCCGGGGACAAGATAGAATTTTATCCCTTGTCTAAATGGGGCCGGGGACAGGGAAATGCATTCTTCATCCCGATTCCCCGATCCCCGCCACGATTTTTTTTAATTTTC
>JBBMEG010000024.1:14145129-14172765 GCA_037832605.1 Cyclanthera cordifolia
TGTTCCAAATCCATAAGGAGGTGTTAATCTCTCAGATCCAAGGGATCTTTGGGCTGAGAATTAGGGTTGCCTTATCAAATGACAGGATGCATTTACATGAACCGCCTAAGTTTAACCATCAGCGTTCATAGGAAAAAAGGGCTAGATTGTTAAGTTATGTTTTCATAGTTGCATGTAGGTTGAGTAATTTGTGGTGACACTTGATGTAGGCTAGGTAGAATATCATAAGATAGATTTTGTGTCACAAAATGTGGATTGGAACTTGTTGGTATACAGTGTGAAACAAAATTAAGAGGTACATGTGTATGAACCAAGTATAATTTTGAAGACTTGAATGAGATAGGAAAAAAAATGTCTAATGGTGTGGAGTGAGCAAAGGGAAAGGTATTTTCATAAAAAAGAACATGACAAGACATGTAAGCCATTATACTAGATGACAAACATGTATAGCCTTTATGCATAGTGTTATAGCGAAGAAAGGTGCAATGACTAGAGCGAAGAGAAATTTTATTAGAATAATAATCACAAAGAGAATGGAAACCCTTTCATCCAAAAACTTTGAGCTGTGAGTAATCATGAGCTTGATCAAAGAGCTGCTACAAGGGACTTAATCCAATTCGAACTGGAGTAGGCAACTTCTTAACAAGATAAACACCTGCCGAGAAAGCATCATCCCAAAAGAAAAGAGGCATAGATGAATGAGACAATAAAGTGAGACTAACATCAACAATGTTTTTGTGTTCATATTCAACAATACTGTTTTATTTAGATGTATAAGGACGAGTGTGATGCATTATACCATTAGTTTGAAGATATGGAATAAGTGGTTTAAATTCAGTTTCTTCATCAGTTTGTAAACGAAGGATAGCACACCCACGAAGTTTCTTAAAAAGAGTTTTAAAGGCAACAAAAACCCTAGATGCTTCGGACTGAGACTTTAAGAAGTCGATCCAAGGATAAAGTGTATATGCATCAACAAATCGAAAACCATTATTTGAGATAGTATGAGTAGGACCCCATAAATCACCCATAACTAATTGCAATGGTTTAATGTAAACAATAAGAGGTTGTTTAAAAGGTAAGGAATGATGTTTACCTATAGCGCATGCATTTCCTTGATTGTGAGATTGTTTCGTGTGAAGATTCACCGACGACAAGGAACTATCTGTGTTAATTTGCGTCGATTCCATCCTTGTTTCATGAGTGAGTAACATTGCCATGATATCTTGAACAGATTCTTCATAAACTTTTACAAGGATGTTTGAAATCATTGATTCATATTCTAGTCCTAAACCAGAGAGAATAAATAGAATATGATCATTAAAAAAGATAGACTTACCAATCGCATCTAAGTCATCCACATTCTTTTTAATTTTGGAGAAATATTTTGCAAGAGATGAACCTTTTTTCTTGATATTGTGAAGAATATTCATAACTTGAGCAAGGTTTTTAAAGTTAAAAATATTTTGTAAATACGACCAGATCTCACGAGTAAAGGTGCAGCATCTGCTCAAGGATCTCTTCCGACATAGATCCAATAAGCCATGAGCAAAAATTTAACAACACTTAGACACAATCAGTTGAATGCAAAATTCTCTAAGTGCGAGTTTTGGTTAGGTGATGTGGCTTTCTCAGGGCATGTTTTTTCAAGCAAGGGCATTTCGGTGGATCCTGCTAAGATCGAGGTAATAAGCAATTGGTGTAGTCCTACTTCAGTTGCAAAAGTAAGAAGTTTTTCTGGGATTAGCTGTGTATTACCGACGATTTATGGAAAATTTCTCAAAGTTAGCAGGGCCTATGACTCAATTGACCAAAAAGGAGCAAGTGTTTATTTGAACTGAAGAATGTGAGAAGTGTTTCCAAAAGCTAAATAGATGTTTGACTACTGCTCCGTATTGTTTGTTCCAGAAGGATCAGGTGGTTTTTGGTGTATTGGGATGCCTCTAAGAGGTGACTTGGTGCTATTCTTATGCAAAAAGGAAAGGTTATAGCTTATTCTTCTAGAAAACTTAAGAATTACAACAGAATTACCCAACCCATGACTTGGAGTTGGCAGCACTGGTGTTTGCACTTAAGTTATGAAGACATTATCTATATGGGAAAAAGATTCATATTTTCACTGGCCATAAGAGCTTAAAGTAATTCTTCACTCATAAGGAATTGAATATGAGACAACATCGCTAGTTGGAATTGGTGAAGGATTACGATTGCAAGATTGTTTACCATATCCAAGTAAAGCTAATGTTGTGGCTGACGATTTGAGTAGGAAGGCATCGCACTTTTAGCAGCTTTGCTTATTACTCAGACTCCTTTGCAGAATGAGTTAGATAGAGTTGGGATTATGCTAGTTCATGAGGCTACAGCGGAGTTGGCTCATTTGACGATTCAGTCTTCATTGAGATAGAGGATTGCATACAACAATAGTTATCAATTTATTATTGATGGAGTTTCTGGGCAGTTAGGACCATTGGTTGTACTTGATGGAGTTTGCATACAATAATAGTTATTAGTCTACTATTGAGATGGCTCCATTTGAGGCTTTATATGGCAAGCGTTGCAGATCTCTTGCGTATTGAGAGGAGGTAGAAGAGAGAAAATTGATGGGTCCCAAGTTATTGCAGTTGACTAATGACGCAGTCCAGAAGATTCGTGCTAGAATGCTCATAACTCAGAGCCAAGAGAAAAGCTATACCGATGTCAAATGCCAAAGTTAGAGTTTGAAGTGGAGAATCACATTTTTCCTCAAATTCTCACCTATTAGAGGTATTCTGAGATTTGGGACTAAGGGGAAACTTACTCCAAAGTTTGTTTGACCATTTGAGATCCTTGGAAGAATTGGAGCTGTTCCATATTGATTAACTTTCCCACCCTCCATGTCAAGTGTGCCTGATGTTTTTCATGTTTTGATGATCAGACAATTCGTACATGATCCCATTTATATCATTGATCATGAGCCACTATAGTTAAATGAGGATTTGAGCTTTGAGGAAAAGCTAGTTCACAAACTAGACAGAGAAAAGAAAGTTCTAAGGAACCGCGAGATTAGTTTGGTTAAAGTTCTGTGGAGAAGTCAATCACCTGAAGAATCTACCTGGAAAAGAAAAGATGATATGTGTTCCTCCTACTCCGAGCTGTTCTTACCTTAGGTAACTTTCGAGGATGAAAGTTTTCTAAGGGGGGAATATTGTAACAGCCTAGATTTCTCTTCCATGTTTTTAAAGGTCAGTTTGGACTTATCGGGACTCTCAGAAATTAATTGTGAATTAATTTTGGTTTTAAATTACTTAAAAGAGTTTAAACCCGAGATGGGTAAAGTTGGGAATTTAGATTTAAGGGTATTTTGGTCATTTTAGGGTTTGGGGGCAATTCGGTAATTATTTGATACTTTTCTGGAGCTTTAAGGGACAAAATTGATGTTGTTTAGGTCATCACCACCTAATCATTAGTCGTCGCAGCTTTTTCTCTCCAATTTTGTGCTTTTCCTAAACCCTAGGCCTATTTTCATCATTTTTTGACAAAAATTGAAGCTAAATCATTGTTTGGAAAAAACAAGGCAGACATACTCATCACCCAATCATTGCAACAGCTGCGGCCGACAGATTTTGTATTTTTCCATGCACTGCTGACGCTGAGGTTGGGGGAGTGTATTGTGAGCTGCCACGTGTCGACGCCTGGTTCGTGCCCGAATTCAAAAAGCCTCAGCCAACCACCGCACCTCGTTGACCATGTTGTCGACCGCCTCGTGCTCGGCACTGTCGAACGTCGCCTCCAACTTTGACTAGCCACTCCACGAATGTCGCGTGTCGCCGCCTAAGTGAACCACATCATCAGAGATCTGCAAACCAAGTCGAAGCTACGATTTTGTCGCCCAAACCTGTCAGCGCCTTTTCCGAAGCTGATTTCGATTAACTAGTGTGTGTCACACATTACCAAGCCTGTGGTTTGGATCCCCCATGTGTCTGGTTCATGTATCGATGACTTCCCTTCACGCATCGCCGGCACTAGTCACTATTCCGACCATGCGTCACCGTCGTCCTCGCCGAAAAATCCCAGGTAGTTCATTTTGAGTATTTTTGACATTATGAGTTTGATTTTGATAGTTTTAGGTGTTAATTTTTACTAAACCCTATTTTGGCCAGTTGAAGTTGGAAAAGCTTCACGGACTCATAGTTCGAGCACCTTAGTAACCTATTAGTGGAAATTGGCCAAGGTAAGGAAACATATCCTTAGTTGGGTTCTGGTGGGTAGTTATACGTATGTTTAGGGGAAATTTGGGTGGAATAACTGATGTCCTGAATCGTATTATGTGATTACTACTTATAGCATATGTTGTTTGATGTTATTGTCATTCTATGGTGGGACATTATTGCCTTGTCGTTTTTAGAATTGTTTATTAAAGCCCAGATACAGTAATCCGCCGCAAGATTCGGGTTGGCTCAGCCCTATTAAGGGTTTTCACGGCACCATTAGTCACAACAAACCAAGGTTTGCTTAGCCCTTATAGGGTTTCCCCTGGCATAAAAAATATAAAGACTCGGGATAGCTTAGCCTTACAAGGGTTGCCCCGACACTACTTCTCATTAAATTCTTCATATGTCATCATGTATTCGTATCTACTTATTATAATCATGCTTATACTGATCCCAAGTTAAGAATCTTTGGTGAGTTAACAACTCACAATTTACTATTGAATCTAGGGTAGAGGCCTAGAAGGGACTCTAGTCGTGGTTCGACCTTTATAGTTCTTGCTTTGATTAATTATAATATCATTCGCCAAAATAGCTTCAGTTATTCACAGTCTCTCAGTCCACATCACCTGTTATAAAAATCATTGCATAGAGTGAGCAACATGCCTTGACTGATAATATACCTTTCAAATATGATTTAAAACAATTGTGTATCACTACGGTCATTATATTATCTTCAACTTACAAGTATGAATACACGTTTAATGAGTGAAACACAACTAATAAGTCATCTTGCACTATCTAATGAAAGAACCACAGCTTGTTACTCACAATGTACCCTTAATAAAGTGAAACACCATATGCAACTCATTTTACACTCTCAAAGAACTGGAACTTCGATAGCAACTGGCTCTACACACTCAAATGAGTGAAACATTGTCATCAACTCACTCTGCACTCCGAAAGAAGTGAAACAACATCCTCCAACTCACCTTGCACTCTCATAGGAGTGAAACATCTCTAACAACTTACAGTACACTCTTAATGGAGTGAAACAACGGTAGCAACAATCATATACTCTCAAATGAGTGGAACATTTGTATCAACTCACTATGCACTGTCAAGGGAGTGAAACATTTCTAGCACCTCGCAATGCACTCTCTGTTAAAAATTGTGGGGCAGGAGCATGCAATTAATGCGGCGAAAGGGTGATAGTAATTACAAAATTTTAAGAATTGATTAATCTAATTAGTCAATTTTTGATTTATTGTACATGCAACCCCTAGGTGATTAATCGTAGTTGGAAAAATATAAAGTACTTACAGTGTCTGCAACCCTGCAGTGACTACCTGATGGGAAGCTTCTTTAAGGAAAAGAAGTTGGAAAGAGTTTTGACTCAAGATAAAAAACATGACTTGGTTCTCAGAGGGTTTCTGAATTTGAGAATAAGGTTATTTAAAACTGAGTGAGATGAGAATGAAGACCTTCGAGACCTCCTATTTATAATAGATGAGTGAATATTCAAAATAGGAAAATATAATATCTTTGAATATCTAATATTAATATATATTGGGAAAAATCAAAGATTTTTCCTCCTCCCTTTTAAACAAGAAATTCGAAAATCATTTTCCTGAGTGGACGAAATTTCCATCCTTCTTTATTGAGGGATTTTCAAATTTTTACAATATATTTCATATATTGTTTTCTTTATTTTATTTGATATGTATCCAATAAATTTCAAAACCATAATATATCCAATATATTATTAAATAAATAAATTCCTACAATTAATACATTCAATATATTAATTCTCTACTTTAATAATTATTCAAAATTATTAATTCAATTAATATGTCCAACATATTAATAAATATTCTTCATTTAATAATTATCCAATAATTATTAAACCAATTAATATGTCCAACATATTAATTTATATTTCTCAAACTTAATAATATTATCAAATAATTATCAACTCAATATGTCTAAACATATTTACAACTGAGAAATGAATAATTATCTCATAATTATTTATAATTAATTTATCCAATATATTAATATTTCCTCAATAATATTGATCCACTAAATATTAAATTAATATATCAAATATATTAATTAATTAAGTTCAACCATTAAACTTAATACTACTATTAACTATGTCTCACATAATTAATCATTGAATTTGAAGTTCTCAAATTTCTTCTCTTATGAACCAGTGTACTCGCGGTTATGAGCTAACCCGAGAACTGGTGGATCTATAGGTTGAAAGCTACAATGACTCGAGATCTAATCCCTCCTCATTAACATCAAACGTATTACACTAAAGGGTTGTGTTGAACTCTTTCGCACTATATGACAAGTTAGTGTCCACGAATATAATCGGTCACCTGTGATATGATCCTTCATGAGCTTGTTCATAATTCACAACTATGTCAAATGTTCGTTCTACCCCTGTGGTTACATCTTTCTCCTTTAGCGTCACTGATTCCTCTAATGAACAAGTTGTTTAAAGTCACACTATAAGCGGATCCTTTATTCAAGCCTCAAAATCAGTTCTTTAGGGAATAACTCTACTTCTTCCTCAATATTAGGGAATGCGTGAATTTATTCTTATGACATTGCATTTCCAGTTACGTACTCACTACGACAATCCCCAACATGGGAGGCTTATTGACCCAGTGTTGTTTGACTGGTCTCACTCATATGCACATCAAATGACATTTTCATAAACAAGGAGTTTGCAACGCATTTAAGATTAAGATCACATCGACATACGATCATTCTTAGCGAAGTAGTTGATACGAGTCTATAACAGAATTACTAACTCAATTATAAAACTTCTGGTTCTATCTTATGCAAGAACTCTTTTTCTCATAGACGCTCATTCCATAAGGAAGATAAGAGGAAGGCATACATAGTTGGCTGGTTATTTGTCTTTCCCATTCCTGCTGCTTTTGAAGGTGCCCAAAATTAAGGGATTCTTTGGTAGAGCAGAGAAATACTGTAAAGGAAAGGAAAGAATCAGAGCTTCGCCTACCTATTTCCCTACTTTCCCTTATATATGATAGAAAAAAAAGAGTTTACTCTGTTAACCTTTAAAGAGTTTACTCGGTTAACCTTTAAAGAGTTTACTCGGTCAACCTTTAAAAGAGTTGTAGAAGTCAAGGTTAGAAGCTTCGGGAAAGGAACAAAAGCAGCTTAACAAAGTTGACTTCTCAAAAGGTTTATGGCCGATTTGACGGAGTTTCCTAAAATAAGTATCTTGAATATCTAAGACTGAGAGATTAATAATTCAATGAACGAAGCGAAACAGATTAAGCGCAGCGAAGCGATCCACTCACATGTCTCCACACGAAGAACTAGGATCAGGTCATTTACAACTCTTGCAAAGCGAGCCGTACCAACAGTGTTACTAAGACTTAGGCACCCTAGCCTTAGTTCATATACTGTAGACGATTTAGGTTATAAACATAGAACTAGATCTACTGGTATGCCCTACATATTTGTCCAAGTGCTCATCTAAATAACCAATGGTATATCGACATTAATCCAATTAATGCAATAAGGCTGAATAACGCATTTGAATATTAAATGAGCAATTTGTGAAAAATATAAATCTTATTAAGAACATAAAATAACAATGAATGTCTAACATTAAATGTTTGTTCTTAAATATACAAACTATTGAGCCTTTAGGGCACAACTCCTAACACTCTCAATAGTGTGAGACATCACTAATAACACATTGTACTCTTACAAGAGTGGAACATCATTAACAACTCATGCATCTCTCTAGGGGACAAGAAAATACAACTAACAAACCACACATCATCATAAAAGTGTGTATCACAACTAAAATCTCACACTAGTTTCTGGAGTATTCATATAACAAGTAAGAATATACACTTTATAAAAACATGGCTACTTACCTCGAAGTCGAGGTAAGATGTACGCATCACACAACGCTTCAAGCTTTGAGCTCCTAGAACCTGTATATGATCAACCACTCAAAAATGGCATCATCGACATGAATCAAGAAAAAATGAAAAACGAAAATCACGCCGCTTAAGCATGAGTCAGTGATCACACGTCGCACCGCAACACTTTGCAATTTTTATAAGGGTGCAGCTTGAATGAGTGGTGAAGTTGGATATGTACGGAAAAAGGGAAGAACAAGTAAGAATAAGGAGGTGAATGTTAAGGGCCGAAAGCTGGCTCTCTTGCTAGAATTTCAACTAAGGATAAATTGGTATTTGATGAGTATTCCTTTCTTTACTATGTGCAGGTACATCCCGTAGTCCAACACCATAATACCTAACTAGGAAAAATTAAGAAAATTTGTTTTCTCTATCATGTGAAATATTTTGGATTTCAACGTAGAACAATTTTCTGGGGCGTTACATATAGTAAAATTTTGAAAATATTGTTTGAATAGCAAAAAAATGGACTGTCTATGATGTCATCGTTTCAACCAGTTCAGTCGATAGTCTTGGATCAATTCAACTAATAGTCTTTAATTAGTAGTTTAGTTTCAGCGCCTTCAATAAGTATATTAAAGCCTTCAATCAATATACTACTAATAGCCTTTAATTAGTAGTTGTTCAACTCATCAATCAATTTCCTAATAGCCTAGATCAGTTGGTGATAATCTTCGATAAATTTGCTGAAAAGAGGAATAGAATTAAATTTTTTTAAAAAGAAATATAAATATGTTACGTGGGAATTTTTTTTTTTTAAATTATAATTATAATAGGAAAATCAAAAGTTACAAAAAAAAAAAAAAGAAAAAAAAAGACTACCATTGTAATAATTTTCCAAATTTTAACATACAAAAGCAGAAAATTGAATCTCATAGCCATGAAATTGTTGATACAAGATACAATTGATCCGTAATGGTTACTTTTTTTTTTTTTTTTAATTGAATTGACTAAACAAAAAATATAATAAAACAAACTAATCAAAAGGGAAAACCCTGTTTTGGGATTTTTTTCCAAAGCAGAAAAAAATAAATAAACAAAGAACAGTAAACATTTTAATATACAAAACAAATGTGGGTAAAAATCTGTTGAATGGAATTGTGTTTTAGCTATTAACAATTGCTCCTCTAGTTGAACTAACAATAGTGGTGGAATCGCTCACCATTCTAGACGAAGTGACCGTCATCGAATTTGTGTCAACGCCGTCGACGCCGCCATTCCCGTCCAACCCCGCCGCCCATCGCCGGAGTATTCTCAACAGCGACGCCGCCTTCCGTCGCCCCCTCATGGTTCCACTCCCCATCAGCTCCCAAACGACTCTCTCAATCCCGGCCATCGACGCCAGCTCCGCCACCGTCTCGGACCCACCTTGCCGGCAAATTGTGACCAGCGCCGCCGCCGCACTCTCTCTTGCCCTATCGGAGCCCTCTCTCAAAACCACACCCAATTTCTTAATCACATTAAATCCAGAAGCAATCGCCATAAATCCCCCTTTCCTCACCACCACTTCCAGAATCGTCACCGCCTCCTCCGGCAGGCTGTTCATCACATGGCTCACCGTCTCCATAACCCCACCTTCAATTAACCTCCCGACGGTCTCCCGATCGCCGCCCAATGTCAGTATCGCCACTAGAGCATCCCTCTTCGAAATCATCGGCCCCTCTTTTGCCAAATCCAGCAATCCCCTTATGACACGTGTCTTCCTCCCCAATCTCCGCCGGTAACTATGGACACTTGAGAGGCTGAAGATTGTAGCGGCGGCGTTTCCTTTCGCCTCCCACGTGGCGCCGGATCTGAGCACCTCAATCACTCCGTTCAACGCACCGTCAGTCTCCATTATCAAGGACTTGTTCGCTTCCAATATCGAAAGGTTGAGAACCGTCGTCACGGCGTTAACCTGCAGCGTCTTGTCGTCGGAATTTAGGTAACGGACGAGCAGCGGCAGAGCTCCGGCCTCCGCGATGAACCCACGGCTGCCGGAGTCAGTTTTCGCCAAGACGCGAAGCTCGTAAACGACGCCATTCGCATCGTTTCCCGAATTTGACGACGTGGCGAGTTTGTTAACAAGAAACGACGCCGTCATCCTCATGGCTTCCATCGCCGCCTTGTTGAACGCGACCCCGTTGATTCTCTCTTTGTTAGTTTCCGTTACATCGAACGGAATTCGTTCCTGACGGCACCACATCGCTATCAAATTTTTCAATGCCCGGTTCGGGATTAGGTTCGTGTGGGCCAGGGTCTGACCTGTCTTGGGACACGTGTTATGCCCAGATTCGATCCAGAGGGTAATCGCTGAACGATCGTACGTATGTCCAGTTGCCACGACGACAGGGTCCTGCATTAAATCAAGATTAATCGGACACCTGAAATCCGCCGGTAAAGCCAAATCGGAGATGGAATCTTTCCGTTGGAATCCAGATTCCGGCGTGGACGCTCCGTACAGCACGCACTTCGCGTAACGAACTAATCCGATGAACGCAATCACATCGGATCTCGATTTCTCATCCGTTTGATTCTGTACTTCATCCTCGAGATTCTCGATTTCGTCTCTGCAACTCGACGAATCTCGAATATCAATCCTCGAGAAAATCTTCGATAGTTTTGAGCGATCCGGAACGATTTTATCTCTAATCTGATCGATCATACTCAAGACACTGAGTCGGAGATCTTCATCTCTCGGATCGACGAACGCGGCAGATTCAGAGCACTGATTTCTCAAGAGGTAGAACAATTCCTGGACGTCTTCGGTTAATTCAGCGTCGTTAACGGGGAAGATATCGAGGAGAGTCGATAAATCCAAGGTGAGTTCGTGAAAACTGTTAGCGATGGATTCATTCTGAGTGAGTAGCCACATCTTGCTTCCATTAGAACAGTCCTCAATCAAGGTCTTGATTCTTTGCAAAACGATGTACATTTCTTCGAGACAGAGAGAGGCGGAGGCCGAGAGAGAAACGATTGTATTGTGGCGGAGATCCTGGAGAAAAACCTCGAGCAGTCGAGATTTGCGAATCATGGAGTTGGAGTAGCGGTTGAGAAGGAATTTGAGCGGTTTCATGGCGGAGATTTCTCGGGAGAGACAGAGAAGCGATTCCAGGAGAATTTGGCCGGAGAATTTTGGGGGAACGAATGCTGCCGCCGACGGCCGCCGCTTCCTCGGTGGGAACGAATTGGGGTTGACCGCCATGGATGGGAAAAGAAATGTAGACAAACTCTTTAATTTCGTGTGTTTTTGGTTTTTGAAAATTAAAGGGGGATTTTAAGAAATGGAAAAACAAGAAGGAATTAAAGAGGCCTTGTTTGGCTGCTTTAATTATTAATGTTGGTTTTTGACCTTAAAATCTGAATTGAATTAAGAAAATGTCCTGTCCTAGTGGGGGCTTACGCGCAGACAAATATTATAAATTATTCAATAATTGTGTAAACAAATAAGTTAATCTAAATTATTTTAATCTATGAAATTGAGAAGAAGAAATAAAAAAAAAAAAAAAAAAAAAAAAAATCAGAGACTAGAGAATGGGAAATTGTAGACGGCAATTACATAATAGCTGCCGCCGATTTGGAATGGGTTAATATAAATAATTTGGGAGTGGATGGCTTAAAATTGGCAACTTCTTATAATTATGATTAGGGTAAAATACTTGGACATTTATTTTTTTTTTCTATTCTAAATTTATCGGGAGTTTTGCATCCCTATCCACACACACATATATATATATATATAATATTCATTTAATTACAATTTTGAATCGTATTATTATTGTATTTATACGAATCGATGTATTATTTTAAAAATCATCTAGATATTATTATTAGCATGTTAGTGGTTTATAACATATTGAATTTTTATCATTGCCAGTATAGTAATATATGACATATTACATTATCAACTATCACTATTATATATGTAACAAAGTATTAACATAGAATTGTATACGTATTGGTATTATATAGGTATTTTTCATTTCTGCATAACAGAAACTTAGACTAATATTTAGGTTTTTTTTGCAGCCGTCATCATCAACAATCTGGGAGAAATTTTAGCGAGATTAAGCATTGAACATTGATGGATGGAGCATTGAACAACATGTCCATCTTCGATCGTCCATCTTCTCCGGTCGTCCATGTCCATCTCCGGTCATCTTCTCCGATCACCGACGACGAAGATTCCGACAGTTGCGGCCATCTTCTCCAGTCGTTCGCGACAATCTTCTCTGGTCGTTCGCGACAATCTTCTCCGGTCGTTCGCGACCATCTTCTGCGTTTTGAGGGGTGAAAAAAATTAGGGTTTGAGGTTTAAGAAAGAACATTTAAGGATTATTAAAAAGTAAAATAAGTATTAAATAAATAAATGAATATTTATGTAATTTAAATTAAATTTGGATACCTATGTAAAATCTATGCTCAACTTTAATATCATACTAAATTTTCCAAATTTATAATAAGTAAATTATTTAGACATTTATTTTATTTCGATTCAAAATTTAATTTTTAATTTTAATTCTAAATTTTGAAATTTGTTTGATTTTGGTCTCTAAGATTTTCGATAATTATTTAGTTTATTAATTTTTGTTTTATTAAAATTTAAGTCTATATTTACCTAAATTTTTTACATATGTCTCTATACGGGTTAAAATTGAATTTTTGTAAATTTAAAGACTAAAAAAGAATAAATCTCAAAATTTATCGACTAAAATTAAATAATTAAAAATTTATAGATCAAAATATAACAAATATCAAATTTCATGAACGAAAATAGAATTTTAATAATGAAAATTTGTTGATGTATGGGTTGGTATTTTTTAATGTTTTATTTTTAATGGTGGATTTAGGTTTTCGAATGGTAAATGTGAAATGTTATTGGTATATATTTTGTATTGCGTGTGGAGTAATTGGTGCTCGAGTAAAATGTGAGGAATAATCATTTGGTTGACTTCGGAGTTTTCGTGGGGATGAGGTGGTCGGTGGTCGGATAATAGATTAACCTTTTTTTAGAAAAAATTATTTTACTTTCCTTCTGTTTTTAGATTTTTATGTATTTAAAAGGGTTGACTATTTGTAAGATTTAATAAAATACAATATATATACACACACGCATTTATATGTGTATGTCATGACAAATTTAATTTTGAAGTGATCCTTTACACTTTTATAATTTCGTTATTTTAAAATGTAAAGATATCATGATTTTGTTAATTCGTTAAAACAAAATGTAGAATTGAACAAGGTAAATTCGTATCTGATCAATCATCATTGGTATACGGTCAAAATGAAGAGAAATTTATATGTGAGATCAATATGTGATAATTATTTAATGACATTTGTTTGGATAGAAATGATATGAGATTTAGTAGTACTCTTGATAGGGCCGATTTCTCTAGAGCTCTCTGTAGAGAACTCTAAGGAGAAGCTTGTGCAGGGTGGGGTAGACTGTTGTCTAAGGATGAAGGTTGTTTCCGGGAAAGGGAGCCAGTGGAAGGGCTCGGGAGTCTGCTGTCTTTGCTCAAGTAAGGGGTGAGGAGGGAGTCGAAGGAGGAGTGGTTTGAGCCATGGCTGGAAATTTGCAAGAGCTGCTGGAAGGGATGAAAATAACAGAATAAGAAAGGGAGCGTTGGCTGGAGGTGGAAAACAACGAAATAGACGAAGCAAACAGAAGATTAAGGAACTCAGCGTTCTGTAAACTACTAATAAACCGATCAATCAATGTGGAAATGTCCAAATCGCTGATGGTGAAGATTTGGGAGCTGGAGCAAGAAGTTGAATTCGATACGTGGGGAAGAAATACCTTCCATTGCCATTTCAGGAGTCAAACGAATATAGACAAAGTGTTGGAAGGGGGGTCGTGGGTGTTCGAAAAGGGATTAGTTGTGTTTGAAGACTCAACGGGAGATGTTTCGCCAGAAGAGATGGAATTTAGGTACGCACCTTTCTGGATATAAATCAATAAACTCCCCCCTCTCTATTTTTCAGTGAACTTTGCTAGATAGATGGGCAATAAAATTGGAACATTTATGGAAGTAGATACTGATGAGAAAGGAAAATGCAGGGGGAATGTTTTGAGGGTTAAGGTGAGAATTGACATCTTGAAACCTCTTAAGCGTGGTATGCTCATCAAAGTGGGGTCTATGAGGGAGGAGCATTGGATTTCATTTGCTTATGAAAAACTGCCAGAAATGTGTTTTGGCTGTGGAAGAATTGGACATAGTCTAAAATTTTGCAAAGAAGGAAGGGAAGAAGGAGCAGGGGAATTGATGTATGGAGAATGGATCAAGGCTTCTCCTACAAAAATCAGATATGTGAAGGGTCACAGATACTTTCAAACAAAGGCGAATGAGCAGGGGAAAGCCTCGGCTCGTTGAGGCTTGAGGGGAGAAGGAGAAAGGAGTTTCGATAGGGGTAGGAGGCGAAGAAAATAGAGAGTGGTCGAGGAAGACGAGAGATGCAGAGATTGAAGAGGATGGGGGTCGGGAAAAAACTCAAAAGAGAATCAATCGACCAACCGAAAATTGAAAGGGGAAGGAAAAGGGGAAGGGGAAGTTGACGGTGGTAGTCGAAGCTGTGAGGAAAGAAAGGACGACCGGAAACATGCGGTGAGCACCGGTGAATTCAAACGGTCGGATTGGGCGTGTGGCAAGTTGTCATGTGTGATGGGAAAAAGCGTACGAAGTCTGGAAATTGCAGAGAAGGCAGGGAGGGACAAACCTGGGAGTACGACTTGGCTTGAAATTAGGGAAAAGGCGTAGAAGAGGAGGTTGGGCTGGGTTGGGAAGTTTTGAAAATTTAAAAAATGGTGGGTTGGAGAGGGGGAATGGGCTGGATAAAAATAAACGGAAACATGCTAAAGCTGATGGGCTGGAAAAGGGGAGTGGGCTGGGAAAAAACAAAGGGCTATTTATTAAAGCTAATAGGTTAGAAAGGGGGAGTGGGCTGGGAAAAATTAAAAGTTTAGGCATGGAGGTGGAGATGGGCTGGGAGGATGAATAGAGGGGGAATTTGATAAGCTATGGGCCTGGTCTAGGTTTACAGAAAGGAAAAGACAAAGATGGGCTGGAAGTTAATTATGGGATTGAGGTTTCTTTGGGTAAAAATCTGGGGGAGAATTTAAGCAAGGCCGAAAATGAAAAAGAGTTCTTATCCAAGAATATAGCGGACGGTTCTTTAACGAGCACGAATCCAATGAGGGGAAAAATAATGAGTGGAAAATGGAAAAGAAGAGCAAGAGGAAAATGCAGAATAGATAGTAACCAAGAGGAATGAGAAATAGAAGGAGGAAGAGAGAGCCATGAGAAAAGAAAGAATCATGAGACAGATGGGGTTGGCGAGGGAACATCACCGAAGAAGACTAAGACAATTGACACTACGATAGATACTGGGATATCGGCGGAGGCTGTGATGCAGCCTCGTCGGATGCAATGAAAATTATGTGCAGGAATGTTCGGGGATTGGGGAACCCTTGAGCATTCAGAGCACTTCGGTATGAAGTGCAAAAGTTCTAGCCCCAAATGTTGTTCATTTCTGAATCTAAAGGTGGAGACAGATTGGCTTGCAAAGCTAAGTTTGAGACTAAGTTCGATCATTGCTTCTTTGCTCCGAGTGAGGGTAGCAGTGGAGGTTTGATATTGTTGTGGAAAAAGGGTTAGGATGTGAGGGTGAACTCTTATTCACCAGGTCACATCGATGTGGTTGTGAACGATAGTGGTAGAGTGTGGAAATTCACAGGGTTCTATTGAAACCCGGTTGTAGTTAGAAGGAAAGATTCCTGGAATCTGTTGCGGCGGCTTTACGATGTGATAGATATTCCCTTGGTGGTGGCTGGTGATTTCAATGAAGTACTTTGTATGTCGGAGTCTGTGAATGGGGAAGCTAGGAATAGTTCCTCAGTTAGGGGTTTTTTAGAGGTTGTGGACCAATGCTCCTTGGTTGACCCTGGCCATTCGGGAGATCCATTCACGTGGTACAGGAATAGGAGGAAGAACGACTCGGTTCGCGGTCGTCTTGAAAGGTTCTTGATTTCTTCTTCTCTTATTCCTTTAATTGATAAGTTTGTTGTTGATCATCGTAATTATCATTTCTCTGACTATAGACCAATTACTACTAACTTTAATTGGTTTTCTGATGATAACATGTTGTTTTGCAAGAAAAAATTGGTTTAATTCGAAAATGCCTGGGCTAAATTTAAGAAGTGCAGGGATATTGTTCGGGATAGCTGGTTGGGGAGAAGGCGGAGTGGTCATGCTTCTAATTCTGTCTCTCAGAAAATTGTGGGTAGCCTCAAAGCGCTTGACAAATGGAACAAGGGCAAGCTAGGGGGTTCGATTCGTGATGCAATTGCGAGGAAGAAGTTGGCTAGCTCGTCTTAACGCTTTGGACAATGCACCCATCATTGAGATGAGGAATTTGGAGAGGCAAATTGATGAGCTCCTCGATACTGAAGAAATCTTCTGAAAGCAAAGATCTAGGATGGATTGGCTAAAGTGAGGGGACAGAAATACTAAATGGTTCCACCAAAAAGCTTCTCAGAGGAATAAGACAAACCAGATTGTAAAGATCAAGGATGAGTCAGGAAACTGGATAGAGGGGGATAGCGAAATTAGCAAAGTGGCGGTGAATTACTTTTCCAATCTGTTCAAGGAGGATGTTGCCTCTGATAGGGAGTGACAACTACGTTGAGGGGGGTCAAAAATTCTATATCGAATGAAGATAATGCGCAAATCAATATTCCTTTCTCTAAAGAGGAGGTGAAAGAGGCTTTGAAAGTGATGAACTCTGATAAGGCTCCAGGCCCTGATGGAGCGAATGCTTTCTTTTTCAAGAAGTATTGGGATATTGTGGGGGAAGAGGTTTCAAGAGCGTGTTTGGGGGTTCTTAATGAGGAGGTTGATATTTCTCCCTTTAATGCGATGTTAGTTACAGTGATACCGAAAACTCAAAGTCCAAGTAAGATGGAAGATTTCAGACCAATTAGCCTGTGCAACACTATCTATAAGATTATTGCCAAGATGCTGGCAAATCGTCTCAAGCCTTTTCTCGATAAAATTGTTTCTCCTAATCAATCACCGTTTGTGCCTGGAAGACTTATATCTGACAATGTTATGGTTGGTTTTGAATGTATTCATGCTATTAATCAGAAAAAGGAAGGGTAAAGATGGTTGGGTTGCTCTGAAGAAGCTGGACATGAGTAAAGCTTACGATAGGGTGAACTGGAGGTTTATTCTCATGAGAGCTATGGGTTTCAACGAGGGCTGGATCAAAAAAAATCAAAGGTTGTATCTCTTCGGTTCACTATGAGGTTCTGATTAATGGGAGACCCAGGGCTTTTTTAAGGCTGGAAGAGGTTTGAGACAGGGAGACCCGCTCTCCCCCTATCTGTTTCTTATTTGTGCTAAAGGGTTCTCCTCTCTCCTTCACAGGAGAGAGATGATGAACAAGTTTAATGGTTTGAAAATTAATAATTTTTGTCCTTCTATTTCTCATCTTTTCTTTGCTGATGACAGTTTGTTGTTTTTCAGGGCTTTAGAGAATGACGGTCAAGCTATCAAAAATATTATTGATGTGTATGGTGTTGCGTCTGGGCAAATGGTTAACTTTGAGAAATCTGTTGTTATGTTTAGTAAAAATGTGTTTGGTTTTGTTAGAGCGCAGTTATGCAAAATTTTTGGGGTCAAGGAGGTATGTGATTTAGGGAACTACCTTGGTATGCCGTCGCAATCTGGTCGTAACAAAAAATTCCTTGTTTGTCTCAATTCAACTAAGCTATGCTGGCTAAGCAAAGCTGGAAAATCTTGCACGAGCCAGATTGCTTGCTGGCTAAAATCCGGAAGGATCGCTACTTTGGGGGGGGGGGGGACTTCCTGGGTGCCAAACTCGGGAGATCTCCGTCTCTCACCTGGCGTAGCATTCTTTGGGGTCGCGATCTGTTCCGACATGGCTACCGCTGGAAGGTGGGAGATGACAATTCTATTGTGATTAGTAAAGACCCATGGCTCGGTAGGGCGGAGAACCCTTATGCTTTAAGTGCTCAATCACCTTGGAAAGAGATGAAAGTGGCTAACCTGATTGCTAATGTTAGAGAGTGGGATGTGGGTAAAGTTGAGAGTATTTTCTCCATTGATGAGGCTGGGATCATTCTGGGAACCTCTCTAGGAGAAACGTCTAGGGAGGATGTTATTATCTGGAACCTTAGCGCTAATGGTCAATTTAATGTGAAAAGTGCTTATCATTTGGCAATGAAGCTTGCTGATGCTGATTTGCCTTCCCCCTCAAATCCCGCGATTAAAGCTAATCTTCAGAATTCTTTCTTGAAACTGGATGTTGCCCTTAAAATTAAGACTGGGGCTTGGAACCTGTTGAACAATGTTGTCCGCGCTAAGGAGAACATTCAAAAAAGAGGGGTGGATACGAACAGTTCTTGTGTTATGTGTGGTAAAAGTGTCGAAGCTAATTTGCATATTATTAAGGATTGCAAGGTGGCTATAAAGGCCTGGATTAAGACTTTTCATTATTTATCTGACTTTGCTACTTTTTCAGGTGTGCGGATACTGGTGAATGTTTCTGGGAAGGAATTCTGTCTAGAGTTCCGAGTCACGACCTTCCTAAAGTCTTGATTATGATCTGGCAACTTTGGAGTTTTCGCAATTCTGTTTTACACTATCATTCTAAAATTTCTTGTGATAAGTTGTCTAATCTTATCTCTAATGCGTATTTTTCGTTCTCATGTAAGGATCTCATTGGGGAGAATGAAGCTATCGAGGTTGATGCGATGGGAGCTGTCCAGGAAGCGTGGAAGGCGCCTCCGAAGGGGAGGTGAAAGTTGAACGTTGATGGTTTGTGGGATGCTCGAACCGAAATTGGTGATTTAGGCTGGATAGTTCGTGATAATCGTGGTTCTCCTCTGTTGATAGGTTCGCACAAGAATATTAAGGCCTCATCTGCAATAATGATTGAAGGCTTGGCAGTTAAAGATGGGCTGAAACACGTCCTGGATGTGAACAAAGGTCCTCTTTTGCTTATCTTAGTGGAACCCGACTCTAGTAACCTTCTGGACATCATTAATGGAGTTTCCCAAGATTTTTTGAGCTCAACAATATTGTTGAGGATGTTTTTGATTTGTTTTCTCAGTTTCAAGGGATTTCGTTTTCTCTTTGTAAGCGAAGTTGTAACCGAGTGGCGGACCTGCTGGCTAACCCTCGGTTGGTGCGTAGCTCTTTATTTTTGTGCTTAGACGGTTTTTTTTTTGGTTTGTGGCCAAATCAGTTTCGATTGGAGGGAGTGTCTCCTGTCGGAGGTGGTTTCTTTGATGTTGTTAGAGCTTTCTGGCTTTTATTTCTAGTTCTAATGATATTGTTTCTTTCAAAAAAAAAAAAAAAAATTTAATGACATTTAATTAATAACTGAAACATTCAAATATTGTAATACGAAGATGCATATGATTATGAAAATTCAAATTTTGCAAGATCCATATAGTATGTCTCATAAAAATAGTTAATTTAAAATGTGAAGTGATTGAATTTGGAGGAATAAATATTAGAAGAAATTCGAGAATAGTTGACGGGCATATGTTGACACCCTTCAAAAACGATGCTGGACATATGACTGTCATCAATATTGATGACATTATAGACATTTAGTGATGAGCAGGGAAGGTCACGCGCAGAAATAGTCATCAAAGGTCTTTGGTGACATTTGGTGTCGGTTTTGGACCGACAGAAAAAAAATTTGTTCATGTTAGTCCCGCATTAAACGTCTCAAAACTTGTATAAGAAAAAAGCTAAGTGATGTTTTGTCTATTTCAAGACAAATATAATACAAAAATGTCTAGAAAATGTCAAACCATCAATGGCACTACAGGGATTCAAACCACTGATGGAGTGAATGCTAATGCATCACTAATGCCATTTGAGCTAAGTGTGACGATCATGCTTGTCTAGTGCGTGTTGCACATGGCTGCATTCCATTTAATCTCATTTCATCATGCTTTTATGTTATTTTGTCATTATTGCATGTTAGGATAGTTTCCTTCATTTTATTCTAAGTGCAGGTGACTCATCGTCATTTTCATATGCAACGGTATCACATCAATTATGTGCCAAAATGTACTATAGAGGATATGACTTCTTGAAACTTTCTTCATATCAAGTTATTATATTATTATATGATAAATGCAATCGTTCATATGCCCTTTATTGTATCTCGTCATATAACTTTTAAAGACAGAAACATTTCTAAAACTCTCTTTCTCTCTTTTTCCAAATCCTTTTCTAGACGCCCGTGATGTGCCCCTTATTGTATCTCTGCCATTTTGGTTCGGCTGACTTGCTTGCTGGGTTAGAGCTAGTGTCGCACAGTCGTCATTTCTGCCTCTGAAGTGCGACTGTGACACAAAGCTCTCTTTGGCAATTTCAATTTAACTTCTAACTTGTGAAATTAACTGAAATTTCGGCAACATAACGAAATAACATTAAGATTACCAAAAAATTTTGTTAACCTGTAAATTCTAAAAATGAAACTAATGTCCTATAAGAAATCATAATACATAATATATAGAGATTTTGTCCGCCAGAAAATACGTTATATATACAAACAATATCATAAATATATACACTGAAAGGCCGGTTGGTGGCGCACTGTTTCATTGTTTTGTGTTAATTCAGTTCAACACCAACGTCACAAGTTCGAAGTAGTAGTGCCCTCCACTTACCCAGCGTAGCCGTACACTAAATGTAATTTATGTCGGTTTTTTAGTTTATCGCAACCTCTCTTCAACTTCTCTCCAAGATTCTATCAAACTTCATATTAAATATCTGAAATAAACATCTTCTCTAAACACAAATCCCAAAATATTTTTTGCAACCACTCATCTATAAACCCCAATGTCCTAATAAGTATTTCATATTCTCAAATCACTACATTTCCTTTTCTTCTTCCTTTTAATTTTCTCTCCTCTCCCCTCCTCTAATCAAACAAAAATTCCATCAAAATATAGGAGTATATTTGATAATTTAGCTTTTTTTATAAATAAAAACTATTAGAAAATGAAGAAAAAAAAATATATTGTTCCCACCAATTTATATCACATCGATCAATAATTTAGTATTTTCATGTTTTTGTGTACTCAAGCATGCTTCAAGAATTTTGGAATATTTCACTTTAAATAGCTAACTGGCGCCACATTGAGCATTGGAAGTTTCAGTCGTCACTAATGACTAAGAAGGCAAACCCTCCTTAATAATAATGTGACATTATTTGATGGTAAATTTTTTATTTTTTAATATCCATTGAAAGAAAAAAATGTTGTGGCATCATCGCCCTTAAAGAGAGCTTGCTTCCTTAGTCACGAACATAAGAAGTTTTCCTCCTAATTAAATTACAACATCTGATTTTTTTCATTTATCTTTAAAGACATTGTCCAAATAAGAAGCTTGTGTAAATCAACATGTCTTGTTACTTTATTTTTATTTTTTTTATATGAAATTTGTTTGTTTGTTCTTTTTTATTTAAGCAACCAAACAAATAACAACAATTTGTTGAGATTTTCAGATATATCGATCTCATAATCACGATGGACGGCATGGAAAATCGCATAATTCTCTCCAAGAAGTTCTTCAATCTATCTTAAATCTTACAATGCAATTGATTTCTTCAATGTGAGGATCAAACACGTTAATTATACCTTACACTTCATCAATGTTGAAGTTTTAATTTTTGACATAGAAGACTAATTAATATAAAAGAGGTTTAGAGTTTCAAATTACGTTGAAGATGTAGGAAGAAATATCCAACATCATAGAAGAGTTTAAAAAATATATTATTTGAGAAAATTAAAAAAAAAAAAAAAGTTGATTAGGGTGAGATAATTATTCATTAAATATAAAATTGTGGCATGATTTAATTGAACTTATTTTTCTATTTAATAATAAAAATAAAATTAAAAACCTTGAGTATTTTTGGAAATTAATATTTCTTTCTCTATTTGGATTTTTCTTTTAGACACTAAATATGACAAACTCCCCACATCCTCCAAGAATAACAAGAAGTAAAGACGATCCCAAACCTCAATTACTTGCAAACATTGAGACTAAATTACTTGAATGATAAATAATGTTCTAAATATGAATTAAAAAAAAAAAATATAAACACAAGCAATAAAGAAAAAGCTAAAAGAAACGAATAAAATTACATTTAATGAAGAAATTAAGGAAGCAGATGAGATAAATTAAAAGTTGGAAATTTTTAATCATAAAATAATGTATTATCTAAACAAAATAAAGAAAGAAAGTGTTAAAAATTTCTCGGACAATCTTGGATGGTTGTTCTCGTTAAGTGAGGGTAGCAATCTAATAAGTTGAACATTTCTTGTATCTGTGTTTCTGTTCTTATTCTTAGTTTTATTTTGGTTTAGAAGAGAATTAGGTGTGTTATGGTTGAGGTATTTGTTATCTCCCTTGGTATGGTTTTGTAATGGAGCCTTGCCTCAAGATTGTGTTTGAATGAAATTTAGTGGTTGTTAAAAAAAAAAAAAAAACCTTTACACTCATAATTTTTTAAAAATTAAGAAAAAGAAGTCAAATAGGATAATCCACTTACATATTACATATTGGGTAAATTTTAGGAGATTTTTCATGTATAAAAAAAAAAAAAAAAGTATATATATGTATAGTAAAATTTTGAAAATATTTCTTACATAACATAAAAATTCCAATTTTTTGTAAGATGATCAAAATGTCTTTGTTTAGATCAATTTAACTAATAATTTTAATTAGTTCAATGATAACTTTCAATAAGTAGTTTTAGTTTCACTTGATAGCTTTCAGTCCAATCAGTTGTTCAGTTGATATATAGATTCAATTAGTTCGCTGATAGATTCAATCTGCTCAATAGTAGTCTTCAATCAGTTTCTTGAAAACAGAGCAAAAATTGGAATTCGGAAGCACAAATAAAAATCTGCTATACATGAATTAGTTTTCATAAAATGTTATGATTAAAATAGGTGAATGAAAAGTTTCTATGTTTGAGTAATTATCATAAATTTTAAATTTTGTCTCATACAAAGTTGAATCTAGTAAATATATGATTTCAAAATTTAAAATTTAATGAAAGTTAGAATTTAGTTTTATAGTTTTAAGAACTAGAAATTAATCTATATGATTGAGTAAAACCTAAAACATAGTCATTTGTCGTTTGCATTTGTTGATAAATTAAATACGTAAAAGTTAATAATTTATGTATGAACAATGACAATGGCTCAATAAAAGAAAATTGATATTTTTTTATCTTAAGTTGTCAAAAATTACGAGCTATAGAGACTGTTTTTAGTTTTTTTTTTTTTTTTGTCGAATGTAGGGAAAATGAAAGAATAAATAGAAAGGAAAAAAAAAAAGTTGTCTGAAAAAGGGGAAAAATGTACACATATATAAAAATTGCATAGGGTGATGAAAAGGAAAATATATTTAAAATTAAAATGATGAATTTTTTCGAACTTGGATAAGACATTCACTTCTTCGTTAAATTAATTGTGAATTAAATAAAATTAATACATTTTTTTCAAAAAATTTGGGGATCCGCCCATGTTTGCTCAAACCAAGGAAAATTAGAGCATTCTTTTGAGATTTGTTGAATAAAGTTGAAAAATCCTATTTGGGATGCTGAAAAATCACTTGAGGAAAAGAATAAGTATTTGGACAACCAAGAAATTTATGTATTTATGTCACCGAATGCGACCAACTTTTTCAGGTAT
Organism: Cyclanthera cordifolia; assembly: GCA_037832605.1. Taxonomy (NCBI): domain Eukaryota; kingdom Viridiplantae; phylum Streptophyta; class Magnoliopsida; order Cucurbitales; family Cucurbitaceae; genus Cyclanthera; species Cyclanthera cordifolia. The sequence goes on from JBBMEG010000024.1 coordinate 14,169,024, forward strand.
GTTCAAAGTGTTAAAGGAAATGGAAATTATTATATTGTTTGGGTGCAACTCAAAATTAATCGATAATAAAGTAAGTAATACACATATCATATGGATACGTTGAAGAATTCTCACATTGCAATGTCACAAAGTAAATATTTCCAGCATGCTCCTCGGGCTGGTACTATATAAGGAAGGCCATGGAGTTATATTCAAATTCGTAAATCAAAATACCCGCTTTGACTTATTTGTTTGGGTTGGATTCGAATTTTCATTATCATGACATTTCCGTTTAATTTTGTCTGCTTGGGTGTGCCTTCAAAATTTTTGGATCAATAACTTACATGAAGCTCTAATATCATATTAGATAGTGTGTGCATTCATCTCAAAATTAATTGACAATAAGGAGAGTAACTCACATATCATATAATTGTGTTGAAGAATCCTCAAATTTCTAATGTGCGTGGGACAAGTGTCATAAGGTGAGTATCTTGAAAACATTTATATGATATGCGGGCTAATCCCGTCACTACCAATTGGCTTAATTAAGATTGAGCGACCACATATTAATTGATATGGTATTAGAGTCCATGTGGGTTATTAGTCTAAAAAATTTCGAGCATTCTACCAAAGCGGATAAATATTGAAGCAGGTATTTAATGATTCCAAAAGCTTTGATGAGACTAAAGCGAGTTAGCCAAAAACGGTATTTCGAGTCACAAATTCAAATATAATTGAAGATGATTTCCATAAACATGACACTATCTTGAGGGGCACTTGTCCCCCGTTGAAAATGTAATGATTCTTAAACACAATTATATAAAATGTAGACTACTTCTTGATTGTGAATCGGTTTTGATGGGCAACCCATATTTTTTTAATAACAATGCTAATAAATGTAAAGAGAGTATCAAAAAATAATTTATGTCACCAATATAAAAAAAAATAAATTAATTTATTAAATAAAAATATCGATTTTAATTTAACATTTATTATTATGAATAATTATATATATGTATATATATACAGAAAAATTGTTTCATCTCACCATATTCAAACTTATTGAAACGTCACATGTAAAGATTAACATATATGTTTACTAATGTATGTCTATGTAGTTGGATTTCAATAGAATTTCCTGAAAAAAAAAATGAAGACAGTGATCATAATAAAATGATCTAGTTGTTGAAAAGTGTTTTGAAAATTAACAAAAATCAGGTGATAACCATTTATTTTTTTCTTTTTAGTTTTTGAAATTTAAAACGATACTAAATAAATATATGTTTCATTTCTTTTTCAAAATATGCGTGTGTATTCTAATAAAATTTCATAACGAAAATAATTATCGATAAGTTAATTTTTTTAATCTTTAAATTTTGATTTGTTTTTAAAAACACAAACAACAAATAGATATCAAAGTAATAAAAAAAAAAAAAAAATCAGAGTCTTACATTTCAAAAATAATAAACTAAATATCTAATCAATTCATTTTTTTTTTTAATTCATAACCACTATTTACAAATATAAATTGACTTACTAGGGATAGACAAATACTTATAATACCCATAAATTAGTTTAAAAACTAACATATCGAAAAAGTCCTTCAATTTAACTAATATGAGAATGTTCAATATATTTGTCCCTTCAATCTTCTTGGAAGTTTTCAAGAAGTCCACGTGGGTCAATTCTTGCAGCCAAGTAGGTAAATTAGGAAAGAATTGGTATTCTAACCCCTATTTTTTTTTTCTTTTTTGTTGGAATACTTACAAAAATTACTCAAATATTATAGAAAATAATTATAAATTTGATCACTTAAAACAAGAAACAAACAAATATCATCACTATATTAATGAATATTGACTCATTTTTTCTTCTAAAATAATATTTATAATACAATATTAATAACGATAGATATAACATTAGAATTTATCTATATTTATAATTATTTTTATAAGAATAGTGTTAGGAATAAAAGATAGGAGTATGCATTAAATGCGACAGAAGTGTTTGATTACAAATATTTTCACAATATTTAATTCAATTAATTATTTTTATTAATCCAATTAATTTACCTGCAACACTCTAGGTGATTGACTTATTATCGATACTCACATTGACTGACGTCTCTGATCAATTCTGACAGATATTTATGCTGGTAGGATTGACTATTCTTCTAGACGATCTTGACTGATCTCTACCTGTCTTCCAAGTGATGACTTATTTGCTACACTCAGTGCTTGGTGATAAGTCTTTAGAGAAGTGAGCTGAGAATTATTCTGTCAGAGCTCTGACTAAAGAGAAGAAGAGAACTCAACTTTAAAAGTGTTTTTCTATTTGAGTTGAGTTATTTTAAAACTGAGTGAGATAATAATGAACATCTTCCATATCTTTTATTTATAGTAGAGAATTGACCAATTAAGTTAGGAAAGTATAATATGTTTTGATATTCAATACCTAAAGATATTATGGAAAATAAAAGATTCTCCCTTTCCCTTTAAACATGTGAAATTAAAAAGTCATGGCCTTCTAAGGGGATTGATTTTTCATTAGTTTTGAAGAGATGAGAATTTTTGAATTTCACCCAATATCCCATATATTGTTTTATTTATTTTTTAATGATCTCATAATACAATATCCAATATATTCTAAATAAATAAATAAATGGTTAATTAATATATCCAATATATTAATTCTCTTTTTAATAATTATCCAACAATTATTAATCAAATTAATATGTCCAACATAATGATTAATTTTTCTCCATAATAATTATTCAATAATTATTAATACAATTAATAATGTTCAATATATTAATTAATTATCTCTTATTAAATAATTATTAAATTTGTATTTATAATTAAGTTATTCAATAAATTAATTATTCTCATTAATATTTATCCAATAAATATTAAATTAATATATCAAATTTATTAATTATCAAGTTTATTAATTAAATTTTAAGCTCCAATTAGTTATGTCCCACATAATTAATTCATGAATTTGAACGCTTCAAATTTACTCTCTAATATGACAATGTACCATAAAGTATGAGCTAGACGGGGACCGGTAAACTTATAGGTTGAAAGCTACAACGACCCGAGATCCAATCTCTATTAATTAGCATAAGATTTATTGTACTAAAGGCCTGTGCTAGAATCTTTCGTACTATAAGATAAGTCATGTCCACGGATATAATCGATTATCTGCCATGTGATCCTTCGTGAGCTTTTCGTAAATCACAATTAGGATAAGAAATCTGTCCTATCCTTGAGATTACAACCTTCATGAGCTTCTTCTTAAGCGTCATTGATTCCTCTAATGAACAAGTTGTTTATAGTCTTACTATAAATCAATATAGTCTTGGGACAATGAGAGACAAATACCCTTTGTTCAAGTCCTAAAGTCAGTTTTTAAAGAAATAACTCTACATCTTTCTTAATAATAGAGAAGACATAAATTTCTTCTTATGACGTTGTCCAACCACTCACTCTGAAAATTCTCAACATGGAAGGATTATTGACCCAATGTTGTTTCGTTGGTCTCACCCATGTACATCAAATAACTTTTTCATAAAGTAGAAGTTCATAACCCACTTAGGATTAAGATCACATCGACATACGATCATCCCACTACAAGAATCGACACCTAAGGCGACAGAACTCTCCGTGGCCTTAGGTATCAAATTGCGTCGCCTTTGCCTATGACGACGCAAAAGCTTCGTCGCCAGCATCCGTGGCCTGAATTCCGTCGCCTTTGCCTATAA